>OZ004713.1:40365413-40422170 GCA_963924515.1 Vespertilio murinus
TGGGTGGAAATCCAGCTTGTGTAAGTTTAAAGGAAGTATGGCTTAGAGTTAAAGACTTTCTAATACTTATCCATTTACCAAGGAAATACTTTGATATATTGTATCTTTAATCTATCAATGTTAGTGTAGCTAAAACAGTGAACCTAAGTTCTTTCCAACAAGATAAATATTTATTATTAGTAGCTGTAATTTGTGGCATTATCTTGGTTTTAATATATGGCTGATGTCTTCTTAGGTTAAGATTTTTAATTTAAGAGCTCTAGACAGTGGGCTATGCTTGTCTAGCACAATGTTTGAATAATTTACAAACTTCCACTTTGGTCATCTTTTTTTAATTTTTTAAAATATTTTTTTATTCATTTCAAGAGGAAGGGAATGGGATAGAGAGATAGAAACATCAACAATGAGTGGGGATCATTGATTGGCTGCCTCCTGTATGTTGGACCTAGCCCACAACCCAGGCATGTGCCCTAGATTAGAATCAAACTTGGGACCCTTCAGTCCACAGGCAGACACTGTATCCACTGAGCCAAACTGGTATCTTTATTTTTTAATCTAAAACCCTATCAATCAAGTTTCTAGAAAAAGAATTGCCTTGTGTAAACTCCCCTGAGATGCAGAGATTAACACATATTCACTTGGGCAATGTCACTGTAGTTGGAACTCTGGGAAATATGAAGGTATGAATTTGTATTTCACCTGGAGGATTTTAGAAGCAGCTTAAATTTTCATAAAAGCTGACACCACTACCCTTTCCTATATTCCACCCTAACGGCACATTCTTATTGAACACAAGGAATAACAATTGTGTATTTTATCTAGTACTCACATGACGTCAGGCAATTCCACTTAAATCCAACAATCTTCAAGTCTTACTCAAGTCTCTGTTCTTGTTCTCAACTAGCTCACAATCTAGAAGTAGACATATGAAAACTAAACTACAGTTCTATGTGAAAAATACCAGGCATCTTATAGGTGAAAGTACCATAAATTGGTTGTGGGAAAATCCTGGAATATATATATATATATATATATATATATATATATATATATATATATACATATATATATATATACATATATATCTCCTATATAATAAAAGGCTAATATGCAAATTGTCTCCTCAACTGGGAGTTCCATCAGAAGTTCGACCAGGAGGCGGGGCTGGCCAGCCAACCTCCTGTGGCCCCTCCCCCCAGCCAGCCCAGCTCAATTGGCCCAATCAGTGTGTGTTGGCTAGACCCCACGTGTACACAAATTTGTGCATGGGGCCTCTAGTGTGTGTGTGTGTGTGTGTGTGTGTGTGTGTGTGTGTATAATTTCAAATTCATTACTTTAAATTTGTCTTTCTGCACACACACACACACACACACACACACACACACATATATATATATATATATATATATATGTATATATATATATGGCATAAATATAAATAGGGAAACTAAAAATTTAAATAGTCTTTAACATGAACTATGTTTATATTTTTCATTTTTTAAAATTTAGCTTTATTGTTGAAATTTTTGCAAATATTCCCTTTTCCCCCTCCTTGACTCCCTCCTCCTCAGTTCTTGCCTTCTCCCCAGACCTTCTTTGCCCTATTGTCTGTGTCCATGGGTTATGCATATATGCATAAATTCAATTTACTACCACCAAACCACTCTGTAGAAAATGCTAAACGGTCTGTTGTAGGAAGAAGAAATAGAAAGAGAGCAACATAGACATAAAGAATAAAAATGGCAATAAGTACCTAACAATATGTTTACATTTTTATCTCAGATGTAGATGTGTTTATACTTCATTTGGGAACTAGCATCATATGGCAGTAATCATACTGTGCATGAGGTTTGTAAACTTTAATTATAATCTTGGTTATACCATTAGTTAGTGTGTCCTTAAAAGAGTGAAGGGAAGCCAAGGAAACAGAGCAGAGGACCACATTAGCCAGGGGGCAAATGTGAAAGAGAATGGTGTGTTTGAGAAACTGAAAGTATCTTAGCATGGTTATATTCCATACTACGTATGGGGAGTAATAGGAGGCTAGAAATGAGACAAGAACCAGATCCTGGCTAGTCTTATTTGTTGGGCATGAATTTTAGCTGGTAGTGGATGAATTACTCAGAGACTTTAAGTGATGGAATTATATGATTAAACTAGAGGCTCGATGCATGAAATTCCTGCAAGAATAGGCCTTTCTTCTCCCTGCTGCTGTAAGAGTAGGCCCTTCTTCCCCTGGCTGCTGGCACCTGCTTTCCTCTGGCATCCGGGACCCTGGCTTTGCTGGAAGGCCTGGCTTTGTCCAGAAGGTCATCTGGAAGTATGTCTGGTCTAATTAACATATTACATTTTATTATTAAAGATTTCCATTTTAGAAGTTGTATTTTTGACTCTGGTGTGAGATTGGAGAGGAGAGATGTGAGGCTAGAAGTCTAGCTTTAGGAGTATTGACTATCTCACTAACTCATTTATGCCATTCTGTTACTTTATCATTGATTTGTTTAACCTATAAAATTTTTGTGTGCCTACTATGTCCCAGATTATGTACTATGTTCTTGGTGTTTAAACTCTACTAGTGAAGGTAACAGGCAAAAATATTTGCCCTTGAAGAGCTTAAATTCTACCAGAGTTTATGTACAATTATAAGTAAGTGGCAGTGGGTTTAACAGGACAGTGGTTAGTACTGAATATTGGGTTCCTAAAACAAGATCTGAAAACCCATAGAGAATCAATTATTGGATAACAAAAAATGATCTCAACAACTAAAAAGATATTTTGCTACTTGAGAAAGGTGGGGGAGGTAGTCAAACTGATTTCATGGAACCTGAGGATAGAGCAGTCCGTGACCACTGGGAAAATTCTCTGGGCCATCAAGATAATTCATGAGACTGATGCTTGTCAGTTGTCTGCTATTAACCTCCTGACCTTCAACTCCAGAAGTTTCTACAGCAAAACTTCCTCTTGAACGTTTTGATTTTACATTTGGTGGAGGAATAAATATAATGTCACTAAGAACTATGCTCAAAGAAGGGACTTTCTGAAAACAAAACAAGTGGCCATAGAGGTTTTATACTGTGAATTTATATTTCAGGCATTATATAAAACTGAAGTCCTGTGATTATCTTAATCAGAATAAGAGTGAGGTCCATCTATTGCAAACTTTAGAAAATAGTATATCAATTTTGTAAACAAAAAGAAATAGCAAGTTTGCATACAGTTTAAATCACATTAAACACATTGCAATGATTCTCAATAGGTAACAATGCTACCTTGTCATATGTGGTCTCCTTGACCTACTAGGTATATAAAGTTTTGTAGAAATAACAACCAACAAAGAGAAGCTGGGTAAGTGGGTGGGTAGAATCAGCTCTTCAGGTCTCTTGCTAGCCTTGATGTTGACTTCTTTGAGGCAGACATTGGGTCAGATTCTTGACTCCTGTGGGCCTGTCTGTCCATTGGTAGATAGGCAGTCCTTTGCACCCAAAGAGGGTTCATGAAGTGCTTTAAAGAGCTGAATTGAAAGTCTGTAACATCGAACATAAGTGGATAACATTCTATTTTTATTGATGGCATGAATAAGAGGCATAGGTAAATTGACTGAAACATCTTTGAATAATAGTCTTTTCAGAAGTGGGGAATGATTGGCAGAGGCCCAGAAAGCAAGGACGTCATATGCCTTGGTCCTGGCCATTGTAATTTTGCATCTAAATGATAGCATTGGAACTGGCCTCAGATCCTTGTGGGCTTGAAGGTGTAGGAGAGGGAAAGCAAACAGAAACAGAGATCTCCTTCTCTACTGTTGGGGCCCTCTGACATCCCGCTGAAGTAACTTTGACTCCTTGGTGCTGTTAGTACAAATTTAGAGAATGTCGGTCTTGGGGAGAAGAGTGATAAAATTAACAACAGAGGAAGAAAGGGTCTTTGTTTACTTTCCCTTTTCCTGGTGTACGGCTAAACAGGTTAAACACCTGTGAGAAGAGGGTACTTCAGGGACACCCTCATACTCAAATTGTTCCTGGGTATCTTGGAGATTGCACTCCTCTCCTTGTGCAGTGATTAATTGCCTCTTCTCCACTGGCGAGGCTGGCAGCGAGGAGCAGGGCCTTCACCTGCAGGTGTTGCCATGGCAAAGGACACTTAGAATAGACTCAGGAAACCTTAAAAGGCAAAAGTGAAAATGAGAGTAAGGAGAAAATAGAAGCTTGATTCAAGGAGACATTTGCATGGATCAAATTGCCTCCCTCACAATAGCTATTGCCAAACTCAAGATCAGCCTTACCTTATTCCTCCTGGCTCCCGAGGTTCTTTGACTCCTGGTAATCTGGGGCAGAAGCTGACTTTTTATGAAATAAAAAAATAAAAGTAAATATAGCAATATTTGTTGTTACATACTGTAAAGAATTATTTTGCTCCTAGGGGACGTAGTTTGGTTTCTTAATCCAAACAGAATTAAGAAATTATGAAAAAAGAATTGGTTTATGGACTTTATAAAACAATTTATTTTTCCCTATTCAAAATCAGCTAAGCAAAGTAGCTCATTTTATCTGCTACTCTGAATTTTTCTCTCATTACTACTTTCTTTACTGTCCACGTGGCTTCTCAAGGAAGGCAAGTCACATATCTTCTGTGTCACTCAGAGAGGCTTTGCCTTAACTTTCACTTGGCTTGCATATTGAATTCAGTTTTCTCTTCCTTAGTTCCACATTTTTGCCTATTATTCAGAATAATATAGTTTATTTACTGAGCTTTCCCAGAACTTAAAGGTATTTATGATCAGATTTCCTACAAGTCATTATTCTCTATGAAAACTATAGTTTTCTTAGAGAATTATATATATATATATATATATATATATATATATATATATATATATATATATTTGGAGTTTCTCATTAATACCAGTGAAATATTTCCCCCACCCTCCTTTTTTAAATATATATTTTATTAATTTTTTACAGAGAGGAAGGGAGAGGGATAGAGTTAGAAACATCAATGAGAGAGAAACATTGATCAGCTGCCTCTTGCACACCCCCTACTGAGGATGGGCCTGCAACCAAGGTACATGCCCTTGACCGGAATCGAACCTGGGACCTTTCAGTCCACCGGCCAATGCTCTATCCACTGAGCCAAACCGGTTTCAGCTCCCTGACCCCCTTTTTAAACTTTGATTGATTAATGCACTTTATCTACATAGTGAGGTTTATAATGATGGCAAATATGTGTTAATTGCATAACCTGTCATATCGGAATCCTTGGGTGTGAGGCCTAGGATAGATGCTATCTCAAAGCAACTCAGGGTTGAAGAATCATGTGGTAGAAGTTCATGGGATGATTGGGAAGGCAATGCCTGTTCCATCATAGAAATTCAATATATATTGGTTTTCTAAATTTCTTATGAGTTCTTGTAAAATAAATGTTCAGTGCCTCTAGCTATCCTTTCTAGCAGGGCAGAGTGAAATATAGGCCTTGGGAAGGTTGAAACGCGGCACATCTGCTGTGGGACTGTTCTTTATTAACTCTTCTGAATTGGTTGAGAAATATCAATTCACTCTTAGGTGCTCTTTCTATTAGGAAATAGTATTCATTTATTTATATAAATATAGTTTTATTGATTTCAGAGAGGGAGGGAGAAAGAGATAGAAACATCAATGATGAGAAAGAATCATTGATTGGCTGCCTCCTGCACACCCCCCACTGTGGATCCAGCCTGCAACCCGGCCATGTACCCTTGACCTGAATTGAACCCAGGACCCTTCAGTCCACAGGCCAATGCTCTATCCACTGAGCCAAACCAGTGAGGGCAGGAAACCGTTTTTAAAATAGGATGATGTTCTTTAAAATGGAAAGGCTTGCAGATAACTCAGATGTGTGAGATCATGTTGTTGGTAAGCACTTGGGCTGGGCAGAACCATTGTTTGGCTATTGGAGTTACCTGTGTGCTCTCTGGGCCTTTGATTTAATTTGATTTCGCTGTTGCCTGTAAAACTGAAGACAAAGTTTCTTTACAGTGAATCTTCTCTTATGTGATCTAGGGTATGGTTAACCTTGCTTGGCCTATCTTAAAAGTCAGTTCAAGTAAACAAAGGATCTTTTCAAGAAAAGGTAAGTGGGAGGTTGCCCTGTGACATCTGTTCTGAGCTAGAACCTGGAAAGGACTCATTGGTCCCCGGATGAAAAGAAAAAAGTCATTTAAATGGACTAAGAAAGGAAAGGGAAGAAAGATAAATGAGGAGGGCCTGGCATCGACACCTACTTCTTCTATATGGAGTGGTTAATGTAGTTCCAAAATTTGTTATGTGCAAAGAAAATAGCCTCCAAAGTGAGTACTGATGCTAACATAATTTGTCGTTTGAAGGTCAGCATGGTAAAAGAAGACAGAAATACTGTCTTCCTGGAAAAAGGTTATGTACAAAGATTGTCACAGATTTTCTGAATATTCTGATCAAATTTCAATCTGGTTGTACTGTCTTATCCACACATTATGTGTGAAACTGAGGCACAAGAGTGAATTACCATCCACTGAGGACCTCCTTTATTCTACACTCACGTGGTCTTATGGGAAGGCCCAGAAGTCCTTTGATGGGACACAAAGAATTAATGCCAAAGTTGAGTGAGTTACAGCCCGCTAACACCTAATTAACATAATTTTGTGCCAGTTGCTTTTGTTGGGCTGCATCCACACATAATATAATTTTAATCCTGTTTATATACACTCTTGGGATAGATTTGAGATCAGCATTGCCATTTAAGTGAGGTTAATCAAGCATATTGTATGCAGCGTTTGTTTCTCCATTGTATGTGAAAGGTGACCACTGTGGATGGGTTACCCAACTGGCCGCTTACTCTATGAACAAGGAAGAGGTGGTTTTCCGTATCTGATCATTAACCCAGCTTCAGCCCCAGCGACGCTCTCTGCCTAGTCCTTGGGAATGGTGCAGCTGTTGTCAGTCACAGAGGAGAACTCTGGTTAGGAAAGGCTTTGCTTGGCTGTGGCTGCATGCCTCTACAGCAGGGGAGGGGGCGGGGGAAGGAAAAGGGGGAAAAATACAACTCTCCTAAAAAAGCAAACATCATCTTTTGTATGCCTGGTTCTGTTTATGTATATAAAATGGACATTATGGTGGAGTGAAAAAGACCCTCGTAAAAATCCTTCTTGAAAACTATTGTTGCTGACAGCCGTGACCTCTGTGAGTCTGCATGTTTACCCATAATTCATAATTAACAAAGACATTAGAACTGCCACAGGAGAATTCTGGGCTTTATTTCTTTCTAACTGGGCAGTACTAATGCTGGAACTGCTCCCAAATCAGTGATTTAACATTTCAGGAAATCTTGGAGAGGCAGCAGAAGCCTCCTTATATAGCTCATACGCTGGGACTTTGGTGATACAGATATGGCCGAGATAATTATTCAGTTCTCGTTATTGCTGTAGCTCTGCACCTGATCCCCGAGCCATTAGAGCACTCTGCAGGTTATTACAACTATCAAACATCAAGGTCTCTTTTCTAGTCTCTTGGCTATGTGGTTATCATTTTACTTCTTTTAAATCCCCCATCTGCATAGAAAGCCTCTGTGTTTTTTACTGAGATCTGCTCACAGCCTTCCCCCACCCCCTTCTTTATTGCTCCCCAAATGGAGTCCTTTTCTTACCAGCACATTAGCATAAAAATATAAACCTCACGCTTCTCCACTTGTATTGTTTTTATACCCTCTCTCTTGTTTGATTTCCTCTTTGAGGCTGTGCGCACCTACACTTTAATTTGGGCAGCAAGTGAGTCAGTGGGAGAGATTTCTCTTGAGCTCCAGGAAACCACGATAATATAATTTCAGATGATGCCAGTGCCCATGTTTAACCTTCTGCATAGTTGAGGGCCCTCTTGACTTTATGGTATGTTTCTGCTGTTGTGTCTTAGATGGCAGCAAAAAATAGCAAGTTACAAGAGACTACCATGACAACCTGCAAAAGGGGGTTTTATATTGTGGATGTATTTGATGATGCATTTCTTTTTAAAACTCCTCACCTTTCTTGGATTTTTACATGAATCTGTCTTTTTCGTGAAATATATTTTCAGTTTGGGTCATAATATAGTGGTATAATAAGTTTGCTTCTAGCACTTTTCTAGACAAACTATAACATGATCAAAACCAGACAGTTCTGAATATCCCGGGCCCTGTGTGAGCTGTCTAGAGGAAGGCAGCCACTTATGATCCATAAAGATAATACTATAAATTAAGAATCTGAAGCAGACCTCTGTGGATTTTGCATTTAAGTGAAAACAAGTTGCTATTTCTGGATATTTTACATAGTCTTACTCCCCTTGGAGATCTTTATTTTGTATGTGATTTCCACCAAACACCTGTAAAAAAAAAAGGCATTCCATCCACTCCAGGCCTATCTGATTTAAAAAAAAAAAGCTAATTCGCAACGCACGGGTGAGGGGCAGTCACAAACAGTATGGTGGGGCTAAGAAGCATATGGCTTCCTCGCTTGATATTGCTGCACAGTTGTCCCACACCATATTCCTTTAAATGGGTATTAGCGCTGTAGCCAAATTATCAGGCTAGAAAACAAATGAAATAGAAGCATTTTTTTGTGTGTGTGTGTTACAAAACCAAAACCATGACACAGGACTTAGCAGTTTTTATCCAGTGTGCATGTGTTGGGCATCAAAATGAAATACAGAGACTTCAAAGATAGGTAGTGTTTTTACAGTGAGTAGTGAAAGTTAAATAACTATATGCTTAAGATGTACTTTTTTTCATCAGCCTATGTAGAGAAACTATCTAATATTTCTAACTTACAGAAGAAACTGGTTCCTTTTTAAGATTTTTCCCCCTGCCCTTTTTCTGTTGAACTGCAAAGGTTTTAAATGCATTCCAAATCATATTCCCCTCCTTTATTAAGTTACTGGTGCATGTGCATTTTCTTCCTTGGAAGCTAAGGAGCACAGACTCCAATATCAAATATATATCTACTAATGTAAATTCATGTGCATGAATTATAAAAGTAAACCACTATGTAGCATTTATTGTGAACTAAATTCCCCCATAATCAATGATAGCAATAAGAATGCTTCACTCTGGCCGAAACCAGTTTGGCTCAGTGGATAGAGCATTGGTCTGCAGACTGAAATGTCCCAGGTTCGATTCTGGTCAAGGGCATGGACCTTGGTTGCGGGCACATCCTCAGTAGGGGGTGTGCAGGAGGCAGCTAATCGATGTCTCTCTCTCATCGAAGTTTCTAGCTCTCTATCCCTCTCTCCTTTCCTCTCTGTAAAAAAATAATAAAATATATACAAAAAATGCTTCACTCTGGGAACTTTGTATTATTGTGGAATCATGTGATACTGTCAGGGATTACCTATTTTGCATGTAGTTTCATTTTTGCTACTAGATGCAATTCTTATTTCCTCACATATGGTGATCCTTAGTATTAGAATTTGCTAGTTAAAGCATTTCCAATTATCTAGTCTGGATTGCTTATTTACCGAGAAAACAGAGCAGGACAAGCCAAATAACTTGCTCAAAGTCACATAGTCATCTAGTTCATGGCAGACTTTGGTTCTACTCTGTTGACTCTCCTATTCTTTCTAACACATTGTGTCTTCCAATAATTACATAATTATTGATATCTCCAAAGCAAGGAAAAGCACTTATGAGTTTTCCTTCCAGAAAAAATGATTTTTTTTTCTTAGCCATCCATCCTCTTATTGGTGAGAAAAATGCATAAATTTGCAAGATGGCGGGCCAGCACTGTGGCAAAGGTCTTTTCTTTGTATGACAACCAACTGACCCCTAAATGAATTGAATCTATGACCTCCTCCTTCATTAGCTCCAAAGAAAGCTAACTAGCCCAGAAACAATTGTTACAAGCAATCTACAACACAAATCCACCATGTTATTCCCGTGGGATTAATTAGAGAACTAAAACAATGCTTTATCTTTGAAAGACATAAAAAAAATCAAAATCATATTGTCATGTACTTCCAGCTTGTGAACCTCTTGAAATTTTATGCAACATTTTATGTAAGAGCAAACATACACTGCTCCAGGGAAAGGGCCCCAAGTTTTCTTACGATTTTCACAATATGAGTGTGTATGATCCGAAGTAGGTTAAAAACAATTATTCTATTTCATGCTCCAGTGATTTGTGCTGATGTCATCCCTGTGGTTGGTACTCTACCAAAACCACAAGATTTACATTATGCTTTGCTTCACTGGAGGAATGTATT
This sequence comes from Vespertilio murinus, assembly GCA_963924515.1. Taxonomy (NCBI): domain Eukaryota; kingdom Metazoa; phylum Chordata; class Mammalia; order Chiroptera; family Vespertilionidae; genus Vespertilio; species Vespertilio murinus. The sequence goes on from OZ004713.1 coordinate 40,375,646, forward strand.
ATTTCTATTTGTTCCTTGAGAATAGAAGGAATAGACTTTAAATAGAGACACGCGGCCTTTATAATTGCCACCAAATTAACAAAGACTAATTTGGGATGTAATTACAATTTATTTAATGCTCGTTGAGTAGTAGTGGCTATCACTCAAATCTTGAGTGCTGACTTTTGTGCAATGAGAACAATAACGCTGCAGCCTTGGTTGTGGGAAACATGATAGTTTTCAGGAGAAGGAATGTGGAACAGGCAAAGAATGAAATACTTGAATATTTGACAACATCTTTAACTTACTTAGATGCTCTATGAGAAATAGTTGGTAGGGCCTTTCTAGGCTGCAGGGGGTTAAAGTACTGTACAGAAACTTTCATATGTACTTTGTTATCCAAGAGACAGATAGAGAGATGTCGTTTTACTGATATATTACATAAATCATGGTGCCAGCCAGAAAAACAACAGATGACCAATTTGTACAAAGCATTTTTTTCCTTATGTTACATTTGTTTAAAATACATTAAATCGTTGTGCTAAAATTGAGGCAGCTGGCAGTCCAGGCAACCTTATAAGATTTGTGTTTTCTGGATCCAAGCCCATTTGTTTGGAAAGGTGGGTGGGTTGGGCTAGTATATTTGCTTAGTCATATGCCAAGCCCCTGGGAAGCACAGGTAGTCCAGACTTTACCATGCATTCATTTTTTTGTTTTTATCAGAAATCTCCTGACAAATGGAAGTCAGATGGTCGATACTCATTTACTCTCAAGTGAAGTCACTCATTAATGGTGCCAAGGCTCAACCCAAAGGGGGGAAAAACACACACACCCTCATATGGAATGGAATTTGAAAAATATGGCCAGTTTCCAGAGCCCTCTTATCTCCCATTTCATGTTTGTTGGCATTGTTACGATGCCTAGTTGACCTTAGGAATAAAAGTCAAGTGTGAGTTGAGTGGGCTTATATTAAACTGATTCAAGCATGGGCCTAATTTGTTTATGGAATTTTGGTGTTTGCTCTTGCATTTTATTTTAGCACATAGGTTTTATCAAATTCTGAATGGTGCTGATAGCTCTATCAAAAGGCTGTAAGTATTAGTGGTAATGGTTTTATATGGACTCATTTAAACCAGCTTCCAATGTCTATTGTTGGCCACATTCAGAGCTAATACTGGATAAACCAGGGCCAGAACAGAGAGGCCATCCAGTCTCGAATTTCTGCAGCTTCTTCAGCAACAGCTTAACCTCTAGGGATGCTGTGGTCTTGGAGTATTGTGGTATTTGAATATCTACATAAGTTAGTCATTCAACATGAAGTTGTTGTTTTCAACAGGTTTTAATTCCCTATTGGCCAATAATCAGAAGGTGGAACGGGTTTCTTTAAGAAACAGGATCTTAAAAATCAAAGTCACAAAAAGTGATAGGGTTCTATTTAAATTCAACAACTATTTTTGTGTCATCACTGTATTTTCAACATGCTGGAAACGTATTTGGGAAATTTTTAAGGACTTAAATATACTTTTTTCTTAGTAAACTGAATTAGAGCATAATAAAGAAATACAAAACAAAGTCTGTTCTTTCATTTTATGATTGTGATTGAGAGATTTGTATTCTGGGGAGATATACAGACAGCTGAAGAACAGTTTCGGATACTGAATTGTACCCAGTTGAATGTAAAAATACATGAGTTAGGCAGAAACAGTCATGACTGATTACAAAAAACAAAGGTTGTGGAAGATCATTTTACCTAAAGTGTTCATTATGGAAAGATCTCTTCTACAAGAGAGACTAGTGGAAGAGGTAAGAATTGAAATAAGTTCTAACTCATTTTGGTAGGAAAGATTTAGATGTGGCCCTGGCTAGTGTGGCTCAGTTGTTGGGCAACATCTTATACACCAGGAGGTTGCCGGTTCCATTCTCAAAGGCATGCACTTGAGTTATGGGCTCCATTTCCTGTAGGGGGGCATGCAGGAGGCAGCCTCGCTCTCTAAAACAATAAACTATTTTAAAAAAGATTTAGATGTGTAGGATTGGGGGAACATTTGATGCTGTTGGCTGGCAATGAGATCATCCTTATAGGTTCATAGGACCACCATTACTACGAATACATATAAGGAAAGTTTATTTGTGAATACTTTTAAAAATTAGGCGAGTGGCTTCCCACACTGGAATTCATCCAAAAAATGCATGAAGAAAGGAATTATAATTTTTGTTTTAAACTAAGGGTGAGCTGGAAAGTATGGGGGCCCATCTTGAGGAATTTAAAATGTTTTCCGGAAGAGTGAGCCCTGGAGGGAGCAGAAGTGAAATGCCCCTGAGAATCCTATTAGAACTAGACCAGAGGAGCTGGAATCCCATAAGTAAAATACAGTTAGGTCAGAGACTACCCAGGATTGGGTACCCAGGACAAGAGGATGCCATCAATAAGTATCCTTCACTAACTGTTAAAAGATTGAGATGACCTGGGGATTTCTTATTTTTATCTCAACTAACAGATATGTTATTTATATATTGTTAATTAGATTTATTACAATGTACATACAGAAGGATTAAAGTGTGGTAGGATAAAGTAGAGAATATATGGTAATAGAATACCCCAAATTAATAACTAATAACCTTGTGGATAATTAAACTATTTACTAGAGTCTGAATTTGTAATTGATTTAAAATCATGTCTAACCATAATTTCCCCCCATTTGAATGTTTTGCAAATCTTGAAAATTATCAAGATTTTAGGTGGATCTTAGTCTTCTATGAAATAGTCAAAATCAGAATGTGGCTAAGTTCAAGGGTCTCAGTTTACTGTAACATTGATTTATTTTTCCCCCCTTTTCTCCTGTTATCCCTCTCCCCTTTCTCCCTCTTTAATAAAGAGTTTGTATTTTTCAGGATTTATTTTCTCCTATAAGGAGACTATATCTCTCTGCATCTTAACAAGGTGCAACATTTTAAGCAATTTAATATAAAAATCAATTATCTCCATCCTGTCTGGATATACAATGCATGGTCAAGGACAACAGTGGAATATAGAAGTTTAATGTTCAAGCTTCGGGGTCTGAAGGACTTAAACTTGAATCCCAGCTGCTTTACTTACATGTTATAGTCAAGTTACTGAAGCTTATTTGAATCTCAGTTCCTTCGTCTGTCAAATGGGTATGATAAATCATACTTCATAGACTCGTTGCCAAAATTAAGTAAGACAGTCTATGCAAAGCATTTGATACAATACCTGAGATACAAAAAGCCTAGCGTAGATTGTAACTTTTTATATGGCACTCACATTGGCATTAGGTGTGGCTCTTTACTTGTAACTATTATGTTAGCCTGGCCAGTGGAACATGCAAGAGACATTTTTACCATCCCAGTCACATAAAAAATTATATGCTAGGCTTCAAACTTTAACAAATTTATCATCTTTGATTATTAACTGCATCCTTGAGAAATAATTATTTTAAATGCAGATTAAGCCTTGCTGTGCATCTGCTCCTGTTGGAATCCTTTTCCCATTTCTCATCCTCAGCAGGGAGCAGCTCAGTCTTGCTGAACTGGCTGTGATATTGCAGAGCTCCTGAATGATAAATCCCCAAACTGGTTAGTGTGCACACTTGATGGCTCTTTCCCCCCTGACAATGTTAATATATGTTTTTATTATGTCCTAAATGCTAATTACCCAAGCTGGAGATCAAATATTTCTGTTGGGTATAAAATACATATCTTTTTAGAAGTGCTCAGATAAAAATGTGCGAAATTGGCTAAAACATCTTCTCTTAAGGATATAGAATGCTTATGTTTCAAATTGGCTAGAATAGATATTTATTGACTGTAACTGTCCTCAAAGATAAATCATGTATCTAAACTCTTTAAATGGTTTGAGGTTACCGAACCACTCGGGTCAATAAGAATTGAGTGGCTAAAATCTTATGCCATGATATCAGTATAAAAATCTTAACCAAAAAAACCTAATCACTGACTGTATTCAGCCAAAAAATTGTGGAAAATCATCTCGGCTCTTTGGGTAGGTAATGTACATTGATATAAAAGCTAAATATGGTTACAGACATTGAGAACTTTCTGATATTTAGGCGAGATAATGCAATACTGAGCTTTAAAAACAGCAGTCTACATGCATGTTTATTTGACATACTGAAATGTTTCTAAGAGACCATTAGGGCCTTTCAGGTAGATAATGCACGGAATGAAATTTGCAGCTCTATCCAAACATACCTTTAGAGGACGTGACATTCTCGAATGATTTTACCATTATAGCCTCACATGTCAACTCTTGTTCACACCCTAGATATTTTTCACTCATTGCCTCTTCATTTCATTTTGTGTTTTCTATTCATACTCTCCGAAGCAGAGCTATTTGCTTTTCAAATGCACATTACAAAACACACACACACACACACACACACACACACACACACACACACAGGAATCTTTATACTTATGCTTAGGTGGTGTCACTGGCTGAAAAAAAGCAAGGAATTTCGAAGTGGAAGTAAAAATATCCTGGCACTTCAACTGCTTGTCAGGGGCTAGAATCCTAGACCTGCGTTTAATGTGCCTCATTGTGATTAGCTATTGTGGCCTGAATGTGTGAACTAATTCCCTGTTTGGAGAACATGGAAATGTGGTTCAGAATTTAGGCTCCATACTCATTAGGGTATACATGCATATCTTCTTAGGAAAATGGTCTGAGCAGAAGGAGCTGGTCTTCAGGGGACTGCTTTTCTTTGGCCACTTTGGTGGAGGGGCGTTTAGAAAAGAGGCGGAAAGCTGGAGGCACACAGCTGGTTTTATCTTCCTCTAGCCCTTTTCACTGCCTGTCTTTAGCATCTTCGCTTCATTGCCCACGTGTCACCTGTGCTTAGCCATGAAGTGATATATCCTCTTCTATTCCAAAAACATTGATCTAAGTCTCCCTCCTTCCATTTTTTAATAAATCTTAGTGAAGCAATATAACATTCCAGGTCAATCCTGTAGTGCTGTTCTGGCCTCTCCGGAGCGGCTGCTGCAGAGCATGGAAACTTGCTGGCACAATATTGCAAAGTGACTCTGTGGGGGCTGGACGACTTCCAGCCAGCCATGAACCACGGCCAAGAAACGCCAATATGGATAATGCAAACAAGAGAGATTTGGGGCACATTTCGATTTAACCATCTGATTTAATTGACAGAATAAATGCACCTGTCAACGGGTAATATTCTTGTGATTAGTTTTGGCTGTGATGATGAGATGATGTTAAAAGAATGTCAGAACAACCTGTCCTGGGACTCTTACAGGCAGTTTTGAGTGAGGGAAGGTCAGTTTTTAGCTAGTTCAAAGAAGCAGGATTATCATTTTGTAGTACCAGGGTGGTTTTTTTTTTGTAATTTTTTTTATGGAGACAGTGAATGTTTTATTTGACATTTTCCCTCTGTGTGCAGCTTTCACCACAAATCACACTAAGTAGAGGATTGGGGCACACAGAAGTAATTGGCTTTTGAATCAGTCTCTATGGCTACTGAGGACACTCCTCTTTTGGAAATGGAAAATTCTAGGTATTAAGCCTAAGTCTGCATCTCAGTGGTCTTGCCTTCCCCTAAAATTGTGGTTCCTTTGCTACCAGAGTAAGCTGTTTAATTTTAGTGAAAATCCAAAGAGGTCTTTAATTGAAATCCTATTCTCTTCAGAGAAAATGTAAATGATGAACTTAAAACAAGTATTTTAATTAATTCTCACCCAGTCCTTCATTAACCCTTTGCACCTTAACTCCAATCTGTTCTCTGGAAATTGTGCTGATGTTGCTAATGACTGGATGAGCAATATGAATACCTTTATTTGGCTCCCAGTAGCTGATCTCTGTGCTATTTAACACTGTTGACCTTTTTTTTAAAAACATTTTTTTCACTTCTTTTGGCTTTCTTGACTAAGCTCATGTCTCTCTTTCTTGGTCTCTTCTACTGGACACTCATTTTTTATCTATTCTATGAAAGCATTATCCAAACTTTTAGGTCGTAGCCAGTTTTTATTTCTCTCCCCTCATTTTTTCTTTTGAACATTTATGATCCATTCCCATGGTATTTCTCGTCCTTCTCCTTCACAGATGCCTCCTAAATTTACCTTCTGGAACAAACTATGTACCTAATTTCTGGTCACATAATCAATTGCCAGTAGGATGTATTTCAGATTAAATAAATTGCTGTGACTTGTCCATTACAATTGCTAATCATTATCCCTGGTACACCCTCACTGTGTAAATCATGAAGGTAAACTTTTTGAAATAGAAATCCTGTATAGTATCTGATGAAGGCTCTGCATATTCTTCTCAGCAAACGTTCATGCAAACCTATATTCAAAGGGGGTTCTTCACCTCTGGATTCCATCCATTAGCTTGTCAAGGATTTGAGTTAATAACATCTACTTTTAGCATCTGTGAATCCTCCTTTTTATTTTCTCCTTACATTGAGCCAGTAACCAAGTCCAATAGGATACTGTTTTTCAAAATCTAGACTATAAACCAAGAATCACCTGGTTTGTCTCAGTTTTCCCTTGCTAAATCAGAATATCTTTGGTTGAGACAAGGAATAGTGCTGTTTAAAAAAGTCACAAAATAGTTTGAGATCCACTGCTAGAAAGTGTGCTTTTCAATGTACCTTCCTTCCACTTTTTACTTTATGTTTCCACTAGAGGCCCAGTGCACAAAAATGTGTGCACGTGGCAGGGGGAGGGGTGTCTCTCAGCTTGGCCTGAGCCCATACACAGTCTAGGCAGGAGCCCTCAAGGGATGTCTGACTGATGACTTAGGCCCACTCCCCAGCCCCCAATGGGTCCCTTGATCGCCCTTCCATCACCGCTGGTTGCTGCCACCCCTCAATTGCCATCTTCTCCCTCTGCCTGCTGGCATCCATCTGCTTTGGCTGGCCTGGCACCACCTGCTCAATCGCGCCCCCCCCCCCCCATTGACTGGTTGTTCCACTATTTGGTTGATTTGCATATTAGGCTTTTATTATATAGGATTGCCAACACCCTACTGCAGCTCTCATTTTCTTTTACTTTAGATATTGTACTAATTTCTACCACTACTGATTGCCTACTTGATTCCAAGTGTTTTTCATGCATTATTTCAGTTAATGTTCAAAAGTTTCTAGGAGGTAGGAAGTATTAGCTTATCTTATAGTTTTGTGGAAACACAACTTAAGAAAGTTCAAGCAAATAGTTCAAGGTTATAGAGATAGTAAGTGGTTGTGCTGGAATTCAAACCTAGTTAGAATTCAAACCTGAGATCTAAACTGCAGATGCTTTTGCAGGGCACTCCACTATTTCCCATTGCTTTATCCTCTCAGCCTTTATATCTCTCTTCATAATTCTTTAGTTCTCAGATTAATTTCACTAAAGGAAATTTCTGTCAATCTCTATAATAAGATACATCACCTTACAATGTATTTGTGTATTTTGTCTATCCATTATACTACAAAATCCTTAGTGGGCTAAATTTGTGAGCTATGCCTCTCTTGACATAGTGTAAGAACCCAGTAAATATTCTGAATAAATAATATCTTTACCTTCTATGAGAAGACCTTAATGATTTCTTATTGGCCACTGAACTATTTCTAAACTCCTAACTTCTTAGTAGGATATTCATGTTTCCATATCAGATTTGATTGCTCTTTTTCTTATATAAAATTTCGTATGGCCGAAACCAGTTTGGCTCAGTGGATAGAGCAGCCATGGGCAAAATATGGTCCATGGGCCAGATCCGGCCTGTTAAGCTGTTCTATCTGGCCTGCGGAGCCGAAAGAGCGGAGGGTTCTCTTGCTCTCCCCTCTGCTCCTTCACCAGCAGCCCAAGATGAGAATGCCAGCATGGTCAGGTTGCTTTTGTTCCAGTTTAAGAACCCATTGTGGCCCTCAAGTCAAAAAGTTTCCCCACCCCTGCGATAGAGCGTTGGCCTGCGGACTGAAAGGTCCCAGGTTCGATTCCGCTCAAGGGCATGTACCTTGGTTGTGGGCACATCCCCAGTAGAGAGTGTGCAGGAGGCAGCTGATTGATGTCTCTCTCATTGATGTTTCTAGCTCTTTATCCCTCTCTCTTCCTCTCTATAAAAAAATCAATAAAAACATATTTTTTAAAAAAATTCCTATGATGTGGTCAAGTATATCTTCTCAAGTATACTCTTTGTTTATTCAGCTTTCCTCTTTTTTTTCTTGTTAGTCTCTTGGTCTAGTATTTGTTCCTGCTCTATTTTATTAAGACACAATAGGCCTGATGCGCGGATTCGTGCACTGCTGGGGTCCCTTGGCCTGGCCTGCAGGGATCAGGCCAAAACTGGTTCTCTAACATCCCCCCAGGGGTCCTGGATTGCAAGAGAGCACAGGTAAGGCCAAAGGACCCCACTGGTGCACAATCAGACATGGGAGGGACCCCGGGGAGGGCTCCAGGGTGTGTTTGTCCCATCTAGCCCAGTCCGAATCAGCTGGACCTTAGCAGCAAGCTACCTGCTGGTCAGAGCATCTGCCCCCTGGTGGTCAGTGTGCATCATAGTGAATGGTTGAAGGAACAGTCAGACACTTAGCATATTAGGCTTTTATTATATAGAATATTACTGCTCTTTTAGGCCTAAGCACAGCTATCACAGTTCTGTGAAGAATTTCTGGTTCTTATGTGGAATCAGATTTATTCTGAGAACCATAACAACATTTTGTAACATCTTTAAGGTACTGATTTTCTACTTTATATTGTATATAGTTGTGTATGTATATAATCTTACCTATTTCATTGTCAATCTATTAACAATCCTATTCACTTTTAGAATTCTTGAATATCTATAAGAGTGCCTTGCATGTAGGAGATACATAACTTGTTAAATATGACACTTATCAGAAATTTAATATGAGAAAATTTGGCAAAATAGTATGTTTTTCTCCCTTCCTCTCTCTAAAAAGCAATAAAAAAATCTTAAAAATAAATCAAAATGTAAAAATAATTTATTATAAGTAATAGGAGAATTAATTACACAGTATTATAATTATAGAATATATCTTGGGTTCAGTATTTTAATCCAAGTAAATATTAAACATTGTAAATATCAAAGAGTTATTTTTTGAAATATCAAAAAGTTACTTTTTTATAGAAGGGCTCTAAAATGAAGTTAATTAAAAATATGGATACGTATTCTAGTATTGGGTATATTAAGTCAAACTGTTATAAAAATAATCACACACTGTGGCTGCCTAGCTTCATTTTTATGTGTTTATATGGTTAAAATTACAGATTTTATTTCCTTGTTTCTATATTTGACCACTTGCCTCACCTCTACTTCTAGCTCTTTTGGTTTACCATTAATTTCTCTGTTAAAATTATTTGCATGACACAGATACATAAAGCATGCATGCAAAAGGTTAGAGTTAGTGTTTTACTTAATTCCTGAGGTTATTGAGATAATAGACTAAGTAAATATTTGCTGATTGGTTTTTGCTCATACTATAAATCAGAATATCTAAATATTGAGTGTAAAGTGCAAAGAATCGTTTAAAACTGTTTTTTAAGTGGTTAATATGCCTTTGCCTTCTTATTAGTAGTGTTTGAAAAATGAGGAATGAAGAACTAATGCATTAGAAAAAATAATGGATGAATGCGGAGTTTGATATGAAAGTTTCTCTTATAGGATTATTATAATCTCCAAAATAGTTTTCTTTTGTCAGTGTTCTTATTGCAATAATACATAAGAGAATACATTGCCAACCTATCAGATAATATACATGTTTATAAAATGCAATTTCAGTGTGATGGGAATGGTCATTTTGAAATGAAATGGAGAAATGGTTTATCTATGAATGTGGTTACCCCAAATCCAGGCAAATGATTTTCTTTCCCCAAATACTCATTGTGAATATACTGTGTAAATGGGTCAAACCATACCTTCAGCTGTGTTCTGAACTGCGAGTAAATAATACTACCCGGTCCTGAATACATTTCACTGTACTTTATATTGAGAAGAGTTCTATTATTTGTGATGCTTATTCCTGAGACTATTGTTTTCATATCAAAGCTGTCTCCCATACAGCATGCCCTTTTATGGACAAACTAGTGCCCCAGTGCATGGATTTGTGAAATTACAATTTGTCTGGCTGGGTGGGACTGGGTGAGGCAGGCAAGACACGCCCTGGAGCCAACCTCCTGCAGTCCCTCACTGTCCAGATGCACTTGGGGTTGTGTCATAGCTCAAAGGGCATCTGTGGAGTAAGCGAGGTACCTCTAGAACGTGGGGGTCCCTTGGCTTGCCCTGCAAGGATCGGCCAAAACCGGCTCTCTGACATCCCCCTAGGAGTCCCAGATTGCAAGAGGATGATTTTAGGGTCATTGCAGCCCAGAATTGAGCTTCCTCCTCTCTGGTTCTGGGTACATCACCCAAGAACCACCACTGCCAAGTCACTGCAGCTCCGCAGCTCCTGTGTTTAGCATATGCCCCCTAATGCTCATTATTTGTCATAGCTACCAGTTAGACAGTCACTTAGCCTCTTATATATATAGATATGTACTATTAATATAGAGCTGTTTAAAATTATTTTTATGGAGCAATCATGGAAAAGTCCCTCTTTGAAAATTATTTACTTGCCATTGGACCAGGTTTTCATTGGGATTAACATGTTATCTGGGTTCATGTAAAGAGGATAATAAATATTAGATATTATTTTCTAGTTTATATAGACAAGCTATCCTGGCTGCTTGGCTCCCATGTTCTTGACATAGCAAACAATGCTTCTTTTACATCCTATTTTTGCCAACATCTGATGTGATACCTGAAAGTTAGCTGCCAAGGGTGTTAAATTTGATATTCAAATGATATATTTGCAATTTTATACAGGGGGGCAAAATGTACAAGTTGGCATTTTTGAACATATATGCAAAAAAAAAGTACAACCTGCAGACCACAATAGTGCAGATTCTTTTATTTCTCTTTGCTTTTTCCACACATGAGATGCATGGGTTCACCATTTTATAGTACTATGAAAATTTCTTAAGATTTATATTTTTCAAATGTGGTAGTCCCTAGAATAATAATATATATATCAAAGAAGGGGAAAGTTATTCTTAAAAGAAACACATACTTTTATTATCCTGGCAGATGGTATCTCCAGTGTTTATGTCACTATCATGGCCTGGATTCATCTCCAGAGCTCTCCGGGGCTCCTGGAGGGTAGCTTCTATTTGAAGATAAGGGCAAGTGGAGGAGACATGGACTCAAGGCAACTCTTTAAACTCTCACCGAGCCAGGTGCAAGCTGCTCTTGGCACTCCAAAGAACTGAAAGAATAGTGCATGTCCAAATTGATTCCTAGCTTGAAGCTTTCAGCTAGGATACGAATCTGCCCTGCTCACCTTCCAAACAGCTAATCCCAAATCAGTTTATAGGATTAGTACAGTAAATCACTTAATGGTATTTGAGGCATTTTTTATGAGAGCCAGCTTCTGCTGGATGCTTTCTCCTATTTTATTCCATACAGTAAGGTTCTTACTTGAGAATCTTATAAACTACAAAGAGAGGGGGTTCGATATCTTAAATGTTAAAGAGTACCTTAGGCCTCTAACTCTGATATTGTCCTTTCATTTTTCAAAACCTGGTCAAACTACGTATCGTCTTGAACATATTTGCCCTTGAGGAAGAGTAGACATTCTGCTTTATGTTGTTATTTGAAGGAAAGATCAATTTTTTAAAAAAATGTTTAAAAATTTACTCTGAACTGAATGATTAGTTTATGAGATTTGATGTTCTGGCTTGATTTCCAATTCTTCAAAGCAGCCTTAGTCGAGGAGGCAAGCCAGCCTAATAATGGAAGGAGTAACTTACCCAGTGGAAGACAGCTTCCCACCCCCAGGATAGCTTTGTGAGTTACTTTCTTATTATCTCACCATTAGTCAACATTAGTCACGTTTCCAGTGTGTGCCATACACAACAGCATGCACCGAGGATGAATGACCCATAGTCTCAGCATTTGGGCAGCTCACAGGGACATTACTTTATCTTAAACTGGTCTCTGTTATACTGCTTATAGGGCATACAGATTTTTTAAAATTTCAATATGAAGTTATTTGCTTCTATCTATTTTATAAAATTATAGGTATATTCCCAAATAAAAGATTATTTCATGGCTGATTTCTCTATTTGTCTGTCTGCAGCATTTTTGTAATTCTTATATTAATACAGTATCTTTTGAGAACTGAAGTTCTTTTGTAAATGTTGTGTGTGTGTTTGTGTGTGTGTGTGTGTGTGTGTGTGTGTACCACTTATATAAGATATGCAAATTATCTTTTTACAACTCCACACCAAAATGTAAGGTCAGCTTCATCATCTTTAACTCTCTTCTTTTTCTTCCCTTCTCCATATGAATTAAGGCTGGACACAAATAATACTCTCTGTCATTTAAGTATTTCTGTCTAACATGATGGAGTTTACATAAGTGATTTTTAAAATATTTTTGAAGTTCTATAAAATAAAGTACCTCTCCATAGTCATTTTTGGACATTTATAATGTTGTTTATCAAGTTTATGAGCAACCTAATTGCTTTTAATCTATTTTGAAATTATTATAATTATATCTGAGTTGTATTGAAGTTTTTTGAATTAAGGATTTTATCAGTTTTTAGACCATCTTAAAACTTGTCTATTATTTCAAGTGAGGAATTTACATGTTATTTATGATACTGTTTGAATAGAATTGAATAATGAGAAGGACAGTTTAATGATTTAAAGTTGCATGCCAAATCTCCATAATACATTTTACCTTGGGGTGACAGTCTTCCATTCTGGCAAGCATCCTCTGTTAAGTTAATGTCATGAGGAATATGTAGACCTTTGTGGGCAGTAAAAAGCCTTAATTATTAAATAACTTTGTAATAAATAGAAATATATATGATGCTTTTGGATGGAAATATTACTGTTATAAAAACACATTTATTCTAGAATTGATAAGTAATTGTTATAGTTAAGAAGTATAACTTAAATATATATAAGCTAAAATGCACAAATATGTGCACAGCTCAAGGGGTTTTATAAATTGAACATATTCATGTAATCATCAGCAGTATTTCATAGTTCCAAATGTTTAGCATTCTTGCAGACACTTGCTATTACTAATCCTTTTGATTTTAGACATTTTCATAGGTGTGTAATTGTATGTAATTGTATGTAATTGTGACCTTAATCGACATTTCTCTGATATTTAATCATTTTGAACAGCCTTTTTTTTTCTTTTTTTAGCCATTTAGATAAATTCCTCTGTGCTATACCTTTTCAGACATTTTGTCTATTTCTCTACTACTGACTTGTAGATCTTTATATATTCTGGGTACGAATCCTTTGTCACATATGTATTACAAATATCGTTTTTTTTCTATTCTGTGTTTTGCCTTTTGATATTTGGTCTTTTGATAAAAAGTTTTTAATTTAATGATATTTGATTAAATTGACCTTTTTTCATGATAAGAGCTTTTGTATCCATTTTAAAAAATGTTGCATAGCCTGGCCAGAGTGGCTCAGTTGGTTGAATGTCATCCTGTGCACTGAAAGGTTGCTGTTTTATTTCCCAGTCAGGGAACATACCTGGGTTGCAGGTTTGATCCCCAGTCTGAGAGTAGGGAAGGCAACTGATCAGTGTGTTTGTCTGTCTGTCTGTCTGTCTCTCTCTCTCTCTCCTCCCTCCCTCCCTCCCTCCCTCCCTCCCTCCCTCCCTCCCTCCTTCCTTCCTTCCTTCCTTCCTTCCTTCCTTCCTTCCTTCCTTCCTTCAAGCATGTCCCCAAGTGAGCATAAAAAATGTTGCACATGCTAAGATTAGACAATATTGTTTTGTATTTTATTATAGAAGGCTTTTTAATTTTATATTTTCTGTTTAGACCTCTGTTAAGCTATAATATTGATACAATGTATTAACCTTTCCTGTTAGGAATTTCTAATTTGGAATCAATCTTTGTTTATGTTGTAAATTAGGGATTCAGGGTTATTCTCCCCCCGCCCCCCGCGTGGGTATTTAATTGATGAAGGTTCCCCCACTGAATTGCAATGACATTTTTTTGTCGGAAGGCAGTGTCCATATATCTGTTATGGTATTTCTGAACAACATATTCTGTTCCATTAGTCTGCTTATTATCCAAAACCGTGATGACAGGTTGCTTCCACTGTCTATTTCCTGACCCTTTGAGAATGGCTAGGTATATTGCAGTTGCGGGTCATTAACTTGTATTTTAGGTAATTGAGCATATTGTTTTCTTTGGTTAGGAATATTTGCCACCCAGGTAGCAAACATTTTCTTTTTGACAATTTTTGTGTAACACCATGGAGTAATGATTTTTATAGACTCAACTTGCTCCAATTTAGTATACTTATATTTTTTCAGTCAGATACTTAGTCTATCAAAAATTAGAAATGAGAAGTTCTTTTGGATTATTTGATTTTTCAACACCAATCGAAAATGTATTAGGTAGCTTTCTTAATATATGGAAGTAGAACTTTCTAGGCATGGCTTGAATTTTTACAATAGTTTATGAATTAGTTACTCTCCAATTTTGTTTTTTTTAATTAATGTAAAATATCAAATTATGGACACTGGGATAGACCTTATATTATTTAACATGAAGTTAAAGTAAGGACATTTGCCAATTTAATGGCAAAGTAGGGACATATAAACTATTATGAAATGTAGTGTTTTTCTTTTAGTGGTGACTTTATTTTCTTCTTGTAATGTAAATGTTTTTAAATATATTATTCCCTTTTGAGCTACATTTGTATCATACAGAATGTGTTTTTAAAAAAATATTTTATTGATATGTTTTTAAGAGAGGAAGGGAGAGAGATAGAGAGCTAGAAACATCGATGAGATAGAAACATTGACCAACCGCCTCCTGCACACCCCACACCGGGGATGTGCCCGCAACCAATGTACATGCCCTTGACCGGAATCAAACCCGGGACCTTTCAGTCCACAGACCGATGCTCTACCACTGAGCCAAACCGGTTTCGGCCAGAATGTGTTTTTTTATTAGCTTTATAAAATATATCATACTATGTTATATACTAAATTATGTGTTTAAGTTAAAATACTACTAAAATATGCTTTTAAAATAACTTAAAACTTACAGAAAAGTTAAAAGAATAATATAAAGCACTTCAGTATTATATTTTATCCAGAGATTCCATTTTAGTTGTGCCCATTGTCTCAATAATCTATAATATATCGCCGAAACCGGTTTGGCTCAGTGGTAGAGCATCGGTCTGCGGACTGAAAGGTCCTGGGTTTGATTCCGGTCAAGGGCATGTACATTGGTTGCAGGCACATCCCCGGTAGGGGGTGTGCAAGAGGCAGCTGATGGATGTTTCTCTCTCATTGACGTTTCTAGCTCTCTATCTCTCTCCCTTCCTCTCGGTAAAATATCAATAAAATATATTTAAAAAAAGCATAATATGCTAATTAGACTGGATAGCCAAACAACCTTCTGGATATCCTTCTTGATGAAGCTGCTGTGGCTGAGGCCTAGGTGGTTAGGGACAATTAGGCAGGCAAGTGAGCAGTTAGGGGCCATCAGGCAGGCAGGTAGAGTGGTTAGGGGCAATCAGGTAAGCAGATGATTGGTTAGGTGTGATCAGGCAAGGCAGGCAGGGTGGTTATGGATGATCAGGCAGGCAGGTAGAATGGTTAGGGGCAATCAGGCAGGCAGGTAGGTTAGTAGCCAGCAGTCCCAGATTGTGAGAGGGATGTCCAACTGCCAGTTTAGGCCCAATCCCGCAGCAGAATCAGGCCTAAACAGACAATAGGACATCCCCCAAGGGGTCCTGGATTGTGAGAGGGTATAGGCTGGGCTGAGGAACCCTTCCTTCCCCTCCATGCACAAATTTCGTGCTCTGGGCCTCTAGTTTTTTTATATAGTGGAAGGATTCATTTTAGGGTCATGCATTGCATCCAGTTGTCATGTTTTTCATAGTTTCCTTTACTTTGGAACAACTCTTCAATATTTCCTTCAATTTTGTGGTTTTAATATCTTTGAAAATTATAGGTTAGGTGTGTTGTTCCAAACTGATTAGACCTAGGTTATACATTTTGAGACATATTACCACCAAGGAAATACTCTGGTCTCTTCAGTACTGTATTTGGTAGCACATGGTATCAGTTTGTACCATTGCTGGTGTATGTTTACACTGATTGTTTGATTGTTTAGTTAAAAAGAAGTCAGGATACTGATTACATTCATATATATATATATATATATATATATATATATATATATATATATAAAAGACTGTTTTGAGGATATGAGGGCCAAGTTTCTTACTATCAGAGAAACAAGGTACAAATATGGAAAGAAGAAAAGCTAGAAAGACCCTTAGATGTTAAATTGGATTCAGAGATATTTTGAACTCTTGGTTTTCAGTAACATAATTATAAATATAAATTAACATGTAAATATGTGTGTACATCTGGATTTGTGGATTCTTTATATTCAGCTTAAATATATTTTTAGCTTTATTCACTAAGAGGTCCTGAGAGCAGTGACACCTCAAGTAGTGAGGAAGTAATGGTTTCTAAACACTACTACCTACTAAAAGGAACCAAGAATCCCTGGAGAGAGATATGGCTGAGTCCAGAGTCAGGGTAGGGAAAGAAAGGATGAGCATGAAATTTCTTGTTCAACTAGAAAGTATGGAGATTCTCAAAACATAATATTTCAAAAGGACACAAGAGGAAGCTTAAGAAGCTTCTATTGGCCAAATATAGGATTAACCAAATATGTGATATTTTAAGTTTTAAAACAATTATAAAAAGAAATTATAACCTATTGAATAAAATAGAAATCTTTGAGTCCATACTAGTAAAATTTAATAAATTAATTAAGAAGAAGAGAAAGGTCTTTCTTACAATAGTCTGTTAACTAATACACATGGAGGATGCAGCAGAATTAGAAAGTCACCCTTTGGCAACCATCATAGTTTTAATTAATGCAGACAAGAAGCATCAATAGATGCTAATGCCAATGAAAATGAGTAGAATGAAGAATGGGATTTTATAGTCTCAAAGTATCAATCTACAAAATACTTATGAATTACAAGGGGGAATTTCTTTATAATAGAGAAACCTGACTCTTAGTCAGGTGATGACGGCCAGCATCAGCAATCATAAATTATGTTGATAGTAAGCATGCTTGATATCATAGGATGAAAATGGCACTTTACCTCTGTGGTGTTCCTCTTAATAACTCAATCTCAGTCCTACCATGAGAAAAACATCAGACCAATTCCAATCGGAAGGAATCTGTAATGCTTATTTACATGCGTCAACTTGGCTGGGCCAATTCTGGATGTTTCTGTGAGGGAGTTTTTAATGAGATTTACATTTACATCCATGGACTTGGTGAAAACCAGATTACCTTCCATAATCTGAGCCTCATGCAATCAGCTGACTAGAACAAGCAAGAGGTAATTCTCCAGCAGACGACCTTTGAACTTCCTCTGCCAACACTGGCTCTTCAGACTTGAGCTGCAGTTTTGGCTCCTTCCCTGGGTCTCTAGCCTGCCATCCACCCTGCAGATTTTGAACTTGCCAGTCTCCATAGTTGTAAAAGCCAATTCCTTAAAATAAATCTCTTTCTATATATGTATGCAAACTATTGGTTCCTTCACTGAAGAACCCTGGCTAATATAGAATCCCAAAAGAATATCTGATCAATACTCCTAAAAATTGTTAAGGTCATCAAAAACAAAATCTGACAACTACCACAGCTAAGAGGAGGAGCCTAAGCGACATGAAAACTAAATGTAAATGCAGTATTCTGGGTGGGATTCTGGAAGAGAGAGGAAAAAAAAAGCACTAGGTAAAAACTTGTAAAAAATTGAAATAATCTATAGACTGTAGTTAATGATAATGCATCAGTATCGGTTCATTAATTTAAAGGGTATATCATCTTAACTAAGTTATTAGGGGACACTGAGTGTGGAGTATAGAGTATTCTCTTCTTAATGTTTTCATAAATCTGAAATTTTTCTAAAAATAAAATATATAAAAATTGAAAAATAAATGTTAAACACATTTTTAGAATATGCATAGCAGTCTGTCAACATTATTTATCTGGATATGGGGGAAGAGAGGAAGATAAACAGCTAAAAAATCTAGGGAAATTACATATGCTAAAATTGCATGTATAATAAATCATATTGATGTAAGATTATGTGTGTG
Organism: Vespertilio murinus; assembly: GCA_963924515.1. Taxonomy (NCBI): domain Eukaryota; kingdom Metazoa; phylum Chordata; class Mammalia; order Chiroptera; family Vespertilionidae; genus Vespertilio; species Vespertilio murinus. Next base: position 40,393,830 of record OZ004713.1, read on the forward strand.
TATGTGCTTATATATAAAGGCAGATGTCTTAAAAAAAAAAAAAACCCACAAGAGTTCCAGAAGTGATTGGCTTTTAGTATTGGAATTACAGATGATTCCTTCCTACCTCTCTTCCTTCCTTTCTTCACTCCTACCTACCTACCCACCTATCTTCTCCCTATGTTCCTTAAATTTTTGAACAAGGAAAATATTTGCTCTATAATGAGAAAAAGATACAATCTCTCTCTATAAAAAGCCAGTGATCATGATGACCAAATGACGGGTCACCATGAGGGGCATTGAGCATCTCTCTGTTGGTGCCTCACCCGGCCGCAAGCGGGGCGAGCGGGAGTGGGGGGAATGGGGGCTGGCGAGCAGGCTGAATGGCTGACCTCTTGGTCCTTGCCCCCGGTCAGGCTCTGATGGATCAGCAATGGTGAACAGGGGAATCAGAGTGGGTGGCAGGAGGACCAGGCTGGCTGTGGGGCCGTTGGGATCACCAGTTCATCTCCAGCTGCTTGGGAGCTCAGGCCTGTGGGAAAGCTTAGAAATTTGACCCAACTAATTTGACCCAACTAAGTCAACCTTGAAAATGACTTCAGGTTTTTCTCATTGCACAGAATATAGTTAAATGCTGCTGCAGTGAAATATTTTACCCTTTGTTCTCCCTGCATGATCTGCAATAATAATCTGCTTCATGTTGACATTCACTGCTGTGTTGCTGACAATTACCTGAAAGAGAAGTTGGGGATACTTCCCTGGTCTGGAAAGAGTTTAGCTAAATCAGAAAGCAGGTCTAATTAAGCAAGTTTATTCTATACCTATAAAAGGCTAAGTTGACTCTTGCATGTGCGATACATATAATGTTCTCACTGGCGCCAATTGCACATATGTGTGTGTTTCGATCTGTCATTGTCAATTGTGAATTTGGTTGACACTTATATTACAGAGAAAGGGTGAATAGCAATATTGAAATATTTCTTCTAATTAACTTCCTTTCAATGTGCACGAATTTGTGCACCAGGCCACTTAGTAGATATACTGGTATATAAAATGAATGTGTTCAATTGAATCATATGAAATTTCCAATATTCAAGCTTTTTGACCTATAAACTGGCTATTTCTTATGAATCAATATAATATATCACCTCTTATTTATCTCCAAATTTATTTGAATCATTTTAACATGCTAGCAGTTTGAACCACTTAGAATGGGTGAAAGTATGTGTGAGGGAGAATTAAGTGAAGATGCCATGAATATTTTTTAGAACAGTCTGGAAGAGTAGATTGTTAAAGTCTAACAATTCATGTAAATTCTTACAGACCTCCAAGAACTCCAAATTATTTCTTGGGTCAAGCCAGATCATCAGAAAACTGTGTGAAATTCCTTGTATTTTTTCCCAAGGGAACATTTCTGTCTGAGGATGTATATTTGAAATTTCTAGAGTTATTCCTCAATCAGAAACTATCTGCTCATGTCTCCTAAAAGGATACGGATTCCTTCTTTTACTCTCTTAAGGACTAAAAAGTATGTTGACAAAACTTAAAATCTTCAACATCTTAGAGAACTTTATTGGTATCAATTTCTGTAGATCAAGCATGTCAAACTCAAAAGCTACCAAAAGTGTAAGTTTATGTGGGCCCCCCAAAAATAAAAGCTTCAATTTTCATAGAAATGTAAGTTTATTTCAATTGAGACATGCTGAACACAAAGGGATGAAATAAATGAGTAATCATTAACATAAAATAATAGAGAATTTTAATAAAAAATTCTATTTTTCTTGAACATTAACTTACTAGACACTGAATAGCTGCAAAAATTAATAAGTGTAATGCAAACCTATATTTCTTGTTCTCCAAAGTGAAATATTTCCTGTTGCACACACCAAACAAGTCAGCCCAAGACTAATGACATGGCAATTGGCTGCTAAAATATTCACTGCTAGTATTAGTGGAGAGAAATGGTGCTCCTGGTATCTCTAGCAGCTGAGCCCATTGTTTTCTAAAAGGTCATATCTGGTAACAGGAAGAAAAGTCTGTATTCCATAGTGTCAGGTTCCCATCATGATTTCACCACACAGTTCCTTCTAGTCAAAAAAGAGACGATCATTCTTTGGAACTGAAATTCATAAAAGGATATTCCAACCTGGCTGCATTCTCCCTGAACATATTATTAAGGTTAAACAACTAATTACACCTGGAAATAATAGGTATTGGGGGTACTGAAAGACATGGATATTTTTTTTATCCTCACCCAAGAATATTTTTCCATTGATTTTTAGAGAGAGAGGAAGGGAGAGGGAAAGACAGAGAGAAATATCCACATGTTGATTGGTTGCCTCCTGCTGGAGCTCTGACCAGGGCCTGGGTTGGGGAGGAGCCTGCAACCGAGGTATGTGCTCTTGATTGGAATTGAACCCAGTTCTTTCATTTCACAGGCTGACACTCTATCCACTGAGCAAAAGTGGCCAGGGCAAAGATGGAGATTTTGAGGGGTATGTATGTGTATAAAACAGGAGACAACAGAAATTCTATTTTATTTATTATTTTTAATATATTTTTATTGATTTCAGAGAGGAAGGGAGAGCAAGAGAGGGATAGAAACATTAGTGATGAGAGAAAATCATTGATTGGCTGCACACCCCTATTGGGAATAATCAAGCCCGCAACCCAGGGATATGCCCTTGACCGGAATAGAATCTGTGTCCCTTCAGTCCACAGGCTGACACTCTGTCCACTGAGCCAAGTCAGCTAGGGCAGAAATTCTATTTAAAGTCATCAGATGTTTCCAATTTAATTTACTTTTGAGATTTTTCCCTCTCAGGAAATCAGATAGGCCTGGGCAGGAGATAAGGACAATTTAGAGTTTCAGGTGTAGCTAACTGATAGAATAACTTTAACTGAAAGCTGGGGAGTGTAGGAACTCTGGCTTCCATCTGCTGTAATGACAGTTCAGTTGGCTTGTCCATGGAACATTGATTTCAGTCTCTCTGGGGAAGGCTGACAAACACAGAACCCTATTTAGAGTTATGTCCGTGGTTGGTCATCTGGCGTGGCAGAGCCATCCGGCTGCCTGTCCTCTGGGACTCTACACAACACTGATCTCCTGCTCTCACCCATAGTTTATATTGCTTGCCTGCTCAGCTGGTGCCAACCCAAGCAAGACCTAGTCTTTCTCAGTGACTTTGCTAGCCCAAACTGAACAATCACATCAGACAGCTAAGTTTGCTTTATGCTCCCTACTAATACAACAGTTATATCTCTTTTCGCTCTTCTCAACATTTCCAAAAATACCTGGGAAAACTTGAGCAGCAAGAGATTGAGGGTTGGAGGGAGGAGAAATGGGTGATTTGTGAGTAGAGTCACTGTTAAAAATTTCAGTGCCCAGCTGGATTTGTGTTTTCCAATCTTCCTCTTCCCTACCACTTTTAGAATACCAACACATTTGTGACAGACCATTTATAAGGGCTACTGTTGTTGTTTCCCCTCATTTCCTTTTTCGGAAGAAATCATTAGGGAGAATAATATAATACTTACTTGGCATTTAATTTTCATAGGGACATTCAACATGATCATAATCAAAATGCTAGAAACGTCCTAATTAGTACACGGCTGATGATTTTGGAGTTGACTCTTAAGGATGAGTTTAGAAAATAGACCAGTAGTGGTTGACCACAAGCAGCAATTATGGCTGTTGTGGCTTGATAACGAGATGATCATGAGTCATACCGCATCCCAGCTCTGGTTAGAGCAAGAGCTTCCCTTCTTAATGCTCACATTGGACAACATGGAGAATCTTCTCTAACATGACTGATGTTTACTATGCCTTTTGCAAAACTCTTGCTACTCTCCTGGTGTCTCTTCTCTCTTATGGCTCCTTGTTGTTGTCTAGCAGCTCCTTCATTCTCTGCTGGAGCTTTTCATAGAGAAGTGTTTTCAGGATCAATTCTTGGTACTTGTCTCACTCTGCTTTTGGCAGTTTTATGGAGACATTTCAACTTCAACTCACTTTCATAATTAATATGAACATTGACCAATTTTTGTAGCTCTAAATCTATACATCTAGAGTTTCACTATGTTTTTCTTCCTTTTCTCCTTATCCCACTCTTTATTAATTTTAACTTAAACTTTTAGAATAATACTTGTATGTCTTTCTTATAATTCTCTTTGTAGCCATTTCCTTTGGGAATACAGAAAGGAGAACATGTACCAAAATTTGAATGAGAACTTTTTATGAAGAATCTTGGTACTTAACTATCCTTTTAAGGAGATAAAGAAGTGAATTTTCAATACTTTTATTTGGGATAAATTATTTTTAGCACATGTGTTAGTGTTAACTGGTTAATGAGACCTGGCTACATGCTTTGTTAAACTTGGTCTCTCAGAGTTGGATAAGGCAGTTATAATGAATAACTAACCAGCTTTTCCATATGGAACTTGAATGAAAGATGATCCTAAGAGACTCCTTTTTGGAAAAATGAGTAAATGATTAATGTGCCTCAAAGCAAGGGTCACTAACATTGCATTTATTGTCAGTACACACATACAGATGATGAGAAGGATGATTGAGAGTTATTCCCAGGGACCTAGAGTAAAATAACAGGATACTGGTAGTTGATGTCTCTTAAAAAGTACATTAAATTCCTATAAATTCTGATACGTTTTTCATATAGTGCTATGCTACCTTGCTGAAATACTGAGTCATTATCACAAAAACAAACAAACAACTTTTGCCTTTGTTAGTGTCTAAATAGTAGAAATGATTTAATCTGTGCTTTCTACACCTGTCTATCTTGTATTTCTATGGTTATTTTCTAAGTCATCTTCTTCCTTTAGTCTCTTTGTTGTGTCTTGACTATTCCACATGCTCATTGATCTTTTGGCTTTTATTCCAGTGTTTTCCTCCCTTAGAATATCCTTCTCCCCCAGTTTAAAAACCTAATCCAATATATGTCTCTGCTGAGAAGTATTAAATCTAAAATTTTCACTCCTTTCTCTGTTTTTCCTTGCATGTTATTTTAATCATTTATATCATAAATCACCTTACCCCTTAAAAATTTTTGTTTATGAATCTTATACTACTTTTATCTTTTATGCATCAACCCAACAAGTGTTTTTAAATGGAAATTAATTCATTAAATTTACATTAACCTAGAGCTCACCATTAGGTCTTGATGAGTGAGTCATCACCAAAATTGCAGCCTTTCTTTTAATGACTATAGGATGAATACTTAAGATTTTAAAGTGGAACATCAAAATCAGTTTTCCTGTGCATGGTTTCTATAATGAATCATCTCATTCGTTCATTTTATTAAGCCAGGATCTGTGCTAAGGATGCAAGCACTGTGCTAGTTTAATAAGAAATGGTCTATACCTTCAAGGAGTTTAAAATCTATAAAAGGAAATTACACTTAAGGAAGTCATTAAAAGATGATATAGAGAATGTGGATAGTGTCAAAGGACACGAGACTGACCAACTGTGCTTGGGGGATATTAGGAGAGACTATTTCATAGAGGTTTTAAATTGATTTCCGAGAGGAAGGGAGAAAGACTTAGGATGCTTTTTCCATGAGTTCTTGAGAATAGAACTTGAGGAAGACTAATCTTATAAAAGAAGAAGCATAATGATTGAGAAGACAGATAACCACTCATTGTGTGGCCTTGAACACGTTGCTTAAATTCTGAATCTCATTTTACAAATGAAGATGTACCAATTTTGCCTAGGTTATTGTGAATATTAGGGAATTTAAAGACCTTGACAGAGTAGTCACTAAACACATTACTGATATATAGTATGCACTCAATAGATAATTGTGAAATTACCATTAATATAGAATTTTTAAACTTATATTTTCATAATCTTTGTTACTCAATTCAGTGAATTCTACAGTTATATTTTATAATATAGACTTAAGATACAAAATTTTTATATCTTTAAATGTGGGTTTAAGTAAGTTATTTCTTATTGATGATATATAGCCCATTACCAACATTGTAATAACTGCTTTATATGGGACACTTTTAGCTTCATATAGCATAGTAAAATTTTGATAAGTGGTGTTTTACCTGGTGTTCTGACTGCAAAACATAGCTTGCTGAGAAAAACCAGGTATTTCTTGTAATTCCTGGTCTTTGGACTTTTTCTGTTTAATATGAACTTCTTCATACAACGCATCTGAATGTAACTTGACTTATTCTGCAGTAACTTTTCCTAGAATATCACAGAGTCACTGCTACTAATGAATTCTGATCTATGTCTAACTCAGACCACGCCAGCAAAAGAATGATGCCTCTGCTGTTTCCATAATTAAAAGAGGCAGGTGAGGTTATCTATTTGCAAGTGTCTATGTGCCATAGATTTAAAATGGAAAAAAAAAAACACTTGTAAAATTCAGAAACTATAGGTTGTTTTGAATACCCCTTTAAACTAAACAAATCATATATTTTTCTTCTAAAACCGATGTCTTAATAGATGATAGAGATCTTAAACTTTTAATTATGCCCATCCAAAAATCCCTCTCATTGATCATGGTAGATATTTTATTCCGTGGTTTCTATTCAGTGGAAAGATTAAAATTGGAAAGATCTTCATAAAACTATAGGTGTTACAAGGATCATCAACTTAAATTTCATGTAGAGTATGAGTCAAGTGGGGAAAATGCACTTATGCAAGTGTGAAACTTGGATAAAAAAATAAGGAAAAAAGTCTTGCCTTTAAAACTTTTGTGAAAAATGCACACTTCCAAATCATAAATGGAGCTCTTGAGGTCACTTGTCTTTTGTATGTCTCCTCCAGTGTTCTATTTTACTGAGCCCACAACTGTTATCTTTACTGAACTTCAGAAAATCATACTTAAAAGATCAAGTGTGGGAAAGAACCGAGTCCACAAAATATAGCAAATGTATAGTTCCCCATATCTTGGCAATGAAATAAGTTCTGAAATGTCTGTGTGTAAGAATATATTAATGGGGGTGGGGGAAACACACATGCAGATAGTCTTAACCATATTCGGGAATGTTGTTAACTTTTATTTTTAAGCACTCATTGATAAGAATATTCATACATTTTAGATAAATGATTTTTAAAACAATTCTTGAAAAGTTGGTAATTCCTTTATTTGAAATCCAGGTAAATCAACATACTTTTGGGTGTGATTCATATCTATAGTTCATTCCTGTCCTTCCTGTGCAAAAGAGCAACTAGAATAAATTAATACTGTCTCCATGCCCAAAAAATATTAGGGCATTGATTTGTAAATGTCAGAGTCAGAGTTTAGCACTTGCAAGAGATACCCAAATAAGTTCGCCAAAGACCTTTAATGTGAGGTAAGACAAGAACAAGATAACACTATCTTTTAAAATTTATTTGTACCTAGTGCATGTCATATACCAAAATAATTTTTCAGTAGGTGAAAATGATGTTCAGCCACTCTCGATTGATGGGATGGTGCAGAAAGAGTTAATTCACTTCCTGATTACTCTAAATAAAATTAAAATTTTTATTTTGAAATAATTTTAGTCTTAAGGAAAAGTTTAAAAATTATTGCAAAATCCTAGTACACCATTGTCTCACTTTCCTTGAAGTTAATGTGCTATATAACCGTACCATGATCAAGACTAATAAACTAACATTGGTATAAACTATTGGCTAACCCATAAACTATTCATATTTCATTTGGTGTTTTATTATAATGTTTTTTCTTTTGTTTGTTCCATGATCCAATTCAGGATCCCACTGCTCAGGTATCCTTATAATATCTTGGTCTCCTCTAATATGTGACAGTTCCTGAGCCTTTGCTTGTCTTTGTGATCTTGGCAGTTTTGAAGAGTACTGCTCAGTTATTTCATAAAATATCCCTCAATTTGTGGTTGATGTTTTGTCATACTTATATTAGGGCTAGGCATTTTTGGCAAGGATGCAGAAGACATGATATACCATTTCTCATTGTATCTTATCAGGAGAAACATGATGTTATAGTTTTTTATGCAGTGACTTTATGCCACTATAAAGTTGCTACTTTCCTGACATAATTAATACATATCTTGGGGGATATTCTTTGAGGCTATGCAAATATCCTGTTTCTTCTCAAGTTTTCACTCACTAATCTTAGTATCTATTGGTGAAACTTGACTTGCAGCAATTAATACCGTTTCCCCAAAAATAAAACATCCTCCAAAAATAAGACCTACTTACAGGTTTCCTTCTGAGTGAAATATAAGGCATTCCCCTGAAAATAAGGCCCCCAGGCTCTGTCTCAGGATGAAAATTAATTTACTGAAAACTGGTCACTAGGGCCGCCCCAACTGGCATCTAGCAACCAGTAACCTTATGCGGAGTCCTGACATCACTGCTGTGTGGAGGCGGAGTGGAGATCGGAGTGAGCAGTTAGCACGGGGCGGAGAGAGGAGGAGACATTTCGCAGATGCGTGTAGAAGAACAGAAGAATTAGAGCAGACAGGATGAGGCGAAGATGGTGAGTGCTGGTCTGTCTCTGGTGACACTACCTGATGCTCGTGGCCACCTTCATGATGACTGAAGGTTCTCAGTCAGTGGCAGACCCTGTTCCAGCCCAGATCCAGGCCCCAGCAAGCCCAGTGACAGTCACCAGGCAGGCCCCAGGGGGTAAATGTCTGATAAAGGGGTAGGGAAAATGTCTGGTGAAGGTGTTCAGTGGCATAGGGGTGGGGGGAGGGGGATCACTTAAAATGACACAGGAGGATCAGAGGGGGCAATCAAAATGACACAGGAGGATCAGAGGGGGCAATCAAAATGACAGAGGAGTTTCAGAGGGGACAATCAAAATGACACAGAAGGATCAAAAGGGGTTACTAAAATGGTAACCCCCCCCTCTGATTCTCCTGTGCCATTTTGATTCTCCCCTGTAATCCCCCCTGTGTCATTTTAAGTGATTCCCCCCCCACCTTGATACCCTAATTCCTTTTTTTACCCCTAGAAATGAGCGCAAAAAGAAAAAGCTATTCCTTGGAGTACAAGAAAGGAATCGTGGAAGACTCTTGGGGCCAAAATCTTACTGCTTTCTGCAGAGAAGATGTTGAGTATCTGATTGGTCCGAAAATGGAGAGCAGAGTATGGTAACCTCATTGAACAAGTGGACAAGGGAAATGCTAAAAAGCGCAAGTGTGGATCAGGTCGGCAACTATTATTTCCACAGCTGGAAGACTTGATCTGTGCAAGGGTTGTTCATAGGAGAGCAAAGGCTTTGGTTGTGAATAGGGCTCAGATTCAAGAATTTGCCCTTGCAATGGCACCACAGTTTGACATAGCCCCCGAAGACTTCAAAGCATCACAACACTGGCTGGATAATTTCCTTCAGTGAAGTGAACTGTCTTTAAGAAGATCTACAACATTGTTTAGGTTGGAAGATACTCAAGTTATTAAGCAAGCACTTGCATTCAAGTTCTTTATTGATTATGCTGACTTCTCTAAATACAGTCTTTCCAACATGATTGCTATGGATGAAACTGCAGTGTTTATGGGCCAATCATCTCAAACAACAATTGAACAGCAGGGTGCCTCCTTAGTGTACATTCCCTCCACTGCTTACGAAAGTGCACGTGTTTCCTGTATTTTGGCAATTCGTCTGGATGGCACTAAAATCCCACCTTTAATCATTTCTAAGGGGAAGAAGAAAGAGATTGAACGTGTTTTGGGAATTTTTAAAATTTAAAAAATATATATATTTTATTGATTTTCCACAGAGATGAAGGGAGAGGGATAGAGAGCCAGAAACATCAATGAGAGAGAAACATCGACCAACTGCCTCCTGCACACCCACTGCTGGGGATGTGCCTGCAACCAATGTACATGCCCTTGACCGGAATTGAACCTGGGACCTTCCAGTCTGCAGACTGATGCTCTATCCACTGAGCCAAACTGGTTCCGGCTGTTTTGGACAAACTGAAAAGGCCTGGGCCACACAAGCAGTTATAAGGAAGTGGGTCGATTTAATGCTGCCGCTTGTTATGCGAGGGAGCCAAAGAGGTCTGCTAGTCTGGGATGCAGCCAGCACTCATTGCGCTAAAGACATGAAGACATTTATTCACGAAAGAAAAATAGATCAGATAATGATTCCCACAGGAATGATGGCCTATCTCCAGACTCTTGATATTTCAATAAACAAGGCATTCAAAGACAATTTGCGCATGGAAATTAATGACTACATTGAAAATAGAATGGAGAGAAATCAGTGTGGAAACTTTGTGAAACCTAAACTGCAAGAAGTTGTGACTTGGGTGAAGCATTCATGGAAGAAAATCACTGACAGTTGCATTGCAAATGCACTGCAAGCAGACTACCTTGACAAGAAGTACTCATTTAAAGACAGTGCTATTGCTAAACATGAGAGATTTGGTCCACTGAGTCTGAAAGAAATGGAGTCACAGAAATTCACCAGGAAATTCAGGAATTGGATTGTTATGATGATGTTCCAGAAGATGATGACATGATTGTCATTGAATAAATGAGTAAATTCTTGATGCTATAGGATTCACAGTTTGTCTGGTTTGTGTTGACAACTACCATACTACCGTACCGTATACATGTAATAAATTTCCTTTATTTTCATTTAACAATAAATGTGTACCATATTCTTCTTCATGGAAAAACAAGACATCCCCTGAAAATAAGACCTAGCGCATCTTTGGGAGCAAAATTAGTATAAGACACTGTCTTATTTTCGGGGAAACAGGGTATTATGATTTCCTAATGGTGATTTTACAGTTATTTTATAAAGAAGAGCTGTGCCTGTTCCCCATTTATTTTCCCCCTCACCTATTTATTTATGTCACTGTGGACTCATGGGTACTCATTTATTCTATGGGTGTTAACCTGATACTATAATTATTTGTTTTGTTGTTTAGATTGTCTCAGCTTTGCATATGTAAAGTCTTTCAGGTTGGTGCTTATACCCTGTTAACACGTTTCCATCTGTTTTTTAGATGTCCGACCTGTGTGGCACCAGGCTGCTCTAGTATAGACTCATCTTTTATTTCCTCTATCCCAGACCCAGAATCAACCCTTTATCAAGAGGTCATGGGTTCTTTTGTTGAAAAATTGGGTTTAGAAATTAATTTGTGGGTACAAGGTATGCTTATTGCTACTGAGGTGCAGATATAAGCTAGAAATTATATATTTGTACAGTAACACATGCATATATGTATACATGTTTTTATTTCTGTATTTATGTATCTGTACATTTTTTAAAATGAGTCTATATTGGTAGTTCCAATTCCAAAACAACACTATGAATTTGAGGCTAGCCTTTTATTTTCCATAATTGTAATTACTTTTTTCTGACAGTGACAAATCTGGCTTTTATTAAATATAATGTATGCACTACTTAATATATACATTAAGTAGTTCCATGTTGGTTGATCCATCCCCCTATAAGAAACATTTTTAACTAGAGTATAGTGTTTGTGTAGAGTATCTTTTGAATTTAGCCTTATAAAATTCAGTTCATTCTTTTCTTTTCCTCCACATTCCTTATGGATATGTTATTCATTTGTAGCATAGTTTATTCATTTGTTAGTTTTAATTTCATTTTGGGTTCTCTCCACATCCTGGTTGATTTTTAAAAAATTATATACTCATTTTTTTTTTTTTTTGCCCAAGTCTATGGGTACTGAAAATGTATAGAGCCAGTCTTCCTCTAGGAACTTGAGACAGAACTGGAAGAAGTTCATATAATTTGGCCTTCCTTCCCCCACCTCCTTTTTTAAAAAAATGCCTTTTTCTGGGATACTCTGGCCAAAGACTAACAAGCAGTGAAATGGCAAAAGGCAGGCAGCAGGCAGGAAAAGGAGAAGCAAATGGCTGGGATAAAACACAAACTGCATGATTAGGCTCTGAATAATCAGGAATTGCATTGTAGCTTGTTATACATATTCCATGGTCATAATTTGATATTTGCAACAAAAAGGGGAAGGATCCTCAGGGGGGAAAAAAAGTTGTTTTTGACTGGGGAAGTCTACTGTCTTTTCCACTCAAAATATTACCTATTTACCTTTCTCATCCTCCATATGATCTAGCCAGTTGCACTTAGCATATTTGAGAGTAAAAGAGTGATTCACATTATCATTTTAATGGTGCATGGATCCTTTCATTATGTAGTTGATTCTCACACATCAACATTTTAAATTTTGGACATTCTAAAATACATTTGGCAAACTGCTGAGGAGAAAACCGTCTGTGAGCCTGTGGGAACTAAAACCTGGTACATGTCTGAACAAATGCAAAAGCCCCATTTGTGCTTGCTGTTCAGCTCTATGAGTTATGTTGCTGTGGGTGACCTTTTTAAAAATATGCAAGTGGTTTTGAAATATCATTAAAAGGTGATCAGTGGTAATTGTCTTAATGATAGTACTCACATGGAAAAAAAATATTGTTAAGTGGAGCCCTTTCCTAACCTCTGATATGATTTTTAAAGGCCCTTTAAAAAATTAAGACATTTGAAAGTTATTTATTAAAGGCTAAATGAAAACACAAATTCCAGAGGGGCTCTTAATTTCATAATGATTCAGATTTTTGAGCATAAAATAAGACCCAATAAGACCCAAGACCAGCTCTCAATTATTTATCGCTTGATTCTGCAGTTTGTCGTATCTATATCTAGTTCCCTTATTTTTTTTTCCCTAAGAGAGCAGGAATAGGTTGAGAAGCTGAAATAAATTTACTCCTTTTTATTTTATCATTAGTAGTAAAAAGTCTGATGTGATATAAAGTTTTAAAATTACCTATGCCATTTGACCCATTACTATGGATAATTGAAAGAATGTGATTGAGAAGAGAAAAAAAAATCACTTATTGAATAGCAACTGTGCCAGATACTATGTTAGGATCTATATCTATATCTATATCCATATCCATATCCATATCCATATCCATATCATATATCTGTATTTATCATCTATATCTATCACTTAGTGATCACAGCAGTCCTATGTACTATTAATGATTATCTTCTTTTACATAGGTGAAAACTAAGGCTCAGGTAGCTGAAATCACTTACCAGCTCCAATGTGAATCAAGTATTAAAGCTAGGATTTAAAATGGGTCCTACAGTTCATGTTCTTTCTACAGAATTAGCCACTTGTTCCATAATTGTTCCTTGATACAAATTATATAAATTAAAATGTTCTTGCAGCCCAAGGATGAGAGTTGGGAATCTAGGCTAACTATAATTTCACAGAATTAGGAACAATTGCCACTCTTTCCTAGGATCCTTAGCCATATTAAGGTATTTAGGAAATGCATTTCATGCCGTGAACATCACAATTTTGCAACTCCTGTGGAAAAAGTACAGAAAGTCTATGGGACTGCAAATAAGTACACATTTTTGGTAAAACAATATGGATAAAATATTCATATCCCTTATGCATTTTTATAAATTGTCATAAAGAGCAAGGATATTCATTTCAGTGGCATTTATAATAGGGTAAAATTGTAAAACAGGAAATGTAGTGGTTAAATAAGAGTAAATATACTATCATATATAATAAAAGCCTAATATGCAAATTGTTCCCTTGGACAGCCATTTGACCAGGAGTTTGACTGCTCACTACACCATGTGCTGACCACCAGGGCGGGCACAGAACATGGTGGGCATTGGTGATGCGTGCTGTCAGCAGGCAGCAGTGGAGGCACTGCCAGCCCTGATGGGCCCTGAGGAGAGCAGGACCTTAGTGGGATGGCGGAACCATTGAGCGGGTGGAATGAGGCCAAGGCAGGAGCAAGCAGGGTCCAGGGGCCAATCACCCTGCTGATCACCCCACAGGCAGGATGGTGAAGCAGGTGAGGAGGTAGCGCCAGGCCATGGCAGGGTGCCAGACGGGGCTGTGAGGCCACCCTGAGGGACCCTTCCTATGCACAAATTCGTGCACTGGGCCTCTGGTAAAGTTATAAGTATTTTGATACACTATACATCATTAAAATATGCTGCAAAGAATATTTAGTAATAAGGGGAAAATTCTAAACATGTAATTTTCAGATGTCATATAAGTATGTATTGAATGACTACATCAAATAGTAAATTCAAAATAATGTACATCATAAGAATTATTTTCCAAAGTAGAGATCATGAAGAACTATTATCTTCCTTTGCTTAAGGTAAACATTTTCTGAAGTAGCACATACAAAGTGCACAAATAATTAGTGGCTCAACAAATTCTGATAACTCTATGAATTCTTATATAAAAGGAAAAAATCATGTGAGCACTACCTAGTCAGGAAGTAGCCGCCCTAGCTGGTTTGGCTCAGTGGATAGGGTGTCAGCCTGCAGACTGAAGGGCCCTAGGTTAGATCCTGGTCAAGGGCATATGCTTGAACCTTATTGGGGGGTGTGCAGGAGGCAGCCAATTAATGATTGTCCTCATTGATGTTTTTATCTTTCTCTTCCTCTTCCTTCCTCTCTGAAATCAATAAAAACATATTTTTAAAAAATTTAAAAAAAGAAGTAGCAACTCCCTCAAATGTAACTACTATCTGACTTTCAACATTACAGAGCATTGTTATAACACACTAAATTATTATATTACTAGGGACCCGATGCCCAAAATTCATGGAAAGGGCTCAGCCCTCACAGCTTTGGTGGATTGCTTTGGCTCTCTCAGCCCCAGCTTCATCTGGAATGTCGTTCCAGAAGATCATTTGGCTGTCCCGTCTAATTAGCATATTATGCTTCTATTATTATTTATTTTAAACATTTAGATTATGCCTACATTTGAATTTTTTCTAAATGATTTATCTGTTAGGTGCTTTTTATGTCTAGCTAATTTTGCTCAATGTTATATTTATGAAATTCACATATTGTATATAGCAATATTTTTTATTACCAAAACTGTCATTCTCTTGTATATTTATACCCTGTTTCCCCAAAAATAAGACAATGTCTTATATTAATTTTTGCTCCCAAAGACGCGCTACGTCTTATTTTTGGGGAATGTCTTATTTTTCCATGAAGAAGAATACGGTCCACATTTATTGTTAAATGAAAATAAAGGAAATTTATTATCTGTATATGGTACAGTAGTACCGTAGTTGTCAACACAAACCAGACAAACTGTGAATCCTACAGTATCAAGAATTTATTCATTTATTCAATGATGATCATGTCATCATCTTCTGGAACATCATCATGACAATCCAATTCCTAAATTTCCTGGTGAATTTCTTGTGACTCCATTTCTTTCAGAATCAGTGGACCAAATCTCTCATTTTTAGCAATAGCACTGTCTTTAAATGAGTACTTCTTGTCAAGGTAGCCTGCTTGGAGTGCATTTGCAATGCAACTGTCAGTGATTTTCTCCCATGAATTCTTCACCCAAGTCACAACTTGTTGCAGTTTAGGTTTCACCAAGTTTCCACGCTGATTTCTCTCCATTCACACAGCAGTGACGTCAGGACTCCGCGTAACATCACTGGTTGCTAGCCGCCAGTCGGGGCGGCCCTAGTGACCAGTTTATGGTAAATTAATTTTCATTCTGAGACAGAGCCTGGGGGCCTTATTTTAGGGGGGATGCCTTATATTTCACTTAGAAGGAAACCTGTAAGTAGGTCTTATTTTCAGAGGATGTTTTCTTTTGGGGGAAACACGGTAGATCTACTAGAGGCCCGGTGTGTGAAATTCATGCACTGTAGGCGTGTCCCTCAGCCTGTCCTGCACCCTCTCCAATCTGGGACCCCATTGAGGGATGTCCCACTGTCAGTTTAGGCCGTATCCCACAGGGTCTAAACCAGCAGTCAGATATCCCCCTCACAATCTGGGACTGCTGGCTCCAAACCACTCCCCTGCCAGTCTGATTGATGCCTAACTACTCTTCTGCTGGTCTAATTTCCCCTAATTACCCTTCCCTTCTGGCCCATTTGCTCCAATTGTCCTCCTTTGCAGGCCTGGTTGCTCCCAACTGCCCTCCCTTGCTGGCCTGATCTAGCCCCCAACTGTCCTCCCATGATCTTGTGATGACATGGGGTGGCCATCTTGTGATGATGCCAGGGTGAGACACCACCTAGGCTTTTATTAGTATAGATATATACTCTTGATGAATATTTATCTGTTTCCAGATTTTAATAAAGAGTGAAGCAATGAATAACATTATACATGCCGTTTGATGCACATATGTACACATTTCTGATATATCTGGAGGTGAGACTCTTGGGTCATTACTTATATATCCGAATTCAGCTTATTTGTTCGATATTCCTATATAGTCTTTTGTTGTGTGGCTTGCATTTTTACTCTCAATGGTATCTATTTTCATAGAAGTTATTATTTTTAACACAGCTCAATGTATCCATCTTATCCTTTGTGTTGATGCTTTTTTGTGTCCTATCTAGCAAAGATCAGCAACATATTATCCTGTGTTAAGTTATAGAGGTTTTATTGTTTTATCTTTTAATAAAACATAATAAGGATATGAATCAAGTTTCATATTTTCATATTTGATTCAGCATCAATAATTGAAAAGATTAGCCTTTTCTACTGCATAGTTTTATACAAGCTATAATCGAGTGTACATATGTAGGTATGTTCTATGTCTATATTTTGTTCTAGCCTGTATGTCTTTCCTTGAAGTAACACCACAGTGAAGATTTATAATCAGTTTTGTTCACAAGTGCACTTTCATAATTATTCTTCTAAATTGTCTTATCATTTCTGACTCTCTATAGCTCTAATAAAATGTCACATCTCAAATATTTTTAGGCCTTCTAAAAATTAATCTCATCAATAATTTGTAGAATGATTTCTATGTGTTATATGAATTTTAGTTATATTCTAATTTATATTTATAATTTTACATTAAAAATTTGTCATTACTGGTACATAGAAAAACTGAATTTTATATATCGATACTATAGTCAGCATCCTGATGGAATCATTACTTTAATAATACTAAGCAATATTAATAATGATTAATACTGGTAATAATTTATATTAACATCAGTAACAAGTAATGATCATTACTAAAATCATTAAAAATTAATAAATTATGTATTAATTAATCAAATTCATTAGTTTGATTTTTTAATAAATATAACCATATTGTTAGTGACTTAATGGTAGGTTTATGATTTTCTGAAATATATATTTTATCTGTTCTTACTTCCCTTATTGTACTGGCTGGGACCTTACAAATTTTATTTGTTAGTTTTAATAGTGTTCATTTTTAATTTTACAGATGATTTTTTAATCTATTAAGATATGATTTGATTTTTCATCTTTATATTGTTAATAAGGTGAATTTGCACGATTGGACTTTTAAAGTTAACTTACCATGCATTCTTGGTGGTGGTGGGAGAAACCTGTTTGTGATGTACTGTTGTTTTAAATAAATTGCTAGATTTGATTTGCTAATATTTTTTAGGATTACTGTATCAATATTCATAATAATTAGGCTTTCTCTTTTTTACAAATACATTTAAATTGACTTCAGAGAGGAAGAGAGAGATGGAAACATCAATGATGAGAGAGAACCATTGATTGGCTGCCTCCTGCATGCGCGGCAACCCAGGCATGTGCCCTGACCTGGAATGGGACTGTGACTTCCAGGTTCATAGGTCAGTGCTCAACCACTGAGCTCCATCAGACATCAGCATCAAGATCAAACTAGTTTCAAAATTTATTCTCTTTTCTCTGAGAGGATTGGTACTATTAAAAATTTGAAAGACTTTTTAGCAATGAAGCTATCTAAACTGGAGATTTATCTGTAAAAAGAGGTTTAAAATTTCATTCAGTTCTCAGCCCCTCGGCAACTGTTTTCTGATAGAATTCCTAGAACTGGACCCTATGCGTGTGAAGATTCAAAGTCTGATGAGGACCTAACTGACTTTTTTTAAAAAAGCTCCTGATTTCTTCTTTCTAGTTTCCTACTTCCCAAAATTCAGCTAGCTTAGTGGCTATATTTCCTCCGTTCTTGAGAGTGGTTGTATACCACTTCCCTGAATAACATAAGATAATTTGCCCAGGGAGGAAACCAGGGTTAATATGGGGCTTACTTGGGCACTGCCCTTCTTTGAAGGATTGCAGTTATGGGTCTTTGTTACCAGTGCCTAAAAAACTTGTTTTTTAATTTTATTTTTAAGATTTTCTAGGGCCAAGCTTATTTTTAAATATTTTTATGTCTTAAATTCCTTTTTTCATTCCTAATATCACTTTATTATACTTTCTCTCTTTTTCATTCGCACCAGACGATTATCACATTCTTATTCTTTTCAAAGAAACACATTTGCCTTTGTTGATCCTCTCAATATTTGCTCTTTGCTATTTTCTTTCTTCAACTTCCTTCTAATCTGTTGTTTCTTGTTATCTTATTGAGATGAATCCATTCTTAATAATTTTTAGCATTTTTATTTTACTAATATGAACATTCAAGATTATAAATAGAACTCTAGGTATTGCTTTGGCTACATCCCTTCGAATTTTCTATGTAGTGTTTTATTACTCAGTTTAAATTACTTTCTAGTTTTCTTTTGTTTGATTATTTGATCCATAGTTATTTACAAGTATATTTCTTGATATACAAACACATGTTATATTCTATGTTATTTTCAAGCACAACTACATTTTATTTAGAGGAAAAATACTCTGATTTAAAATATTGGAAAACATACTGTGAGCTTCTAGTAAATGCTTAGTACATGGTTGCTTTTTATAAATTTCTGTGTCCTTAAGGAAATGTGTAATTTCAATTTCCTATCTATATATCTAGTAACTGAAATTTATTAATTTTATTCTTTAAATCTTCAGTATTTTATTTATATATTTTGAAGCAATGTGAAATAGTGATTTAAAATTTTTATTGAATTTCAGCTTTTATTTATGGTGTAACTTTCATCTATATAAATACATTTTGCCTTCAAGTCTATGTTTTTCCATATTAATATAGCTATAATTTTTTTCATACATTTTTCTTATCCTTTTATAACATTTATGAATAGGTTTTTATATATATTTAATTTAACAAGTTAACATAATTTTATGTACTTAGTTATAAATCCATTTTGATTTTTTTTATCTTTAGGTGAATTATGCAGCACATTTATATTTATTGGAGTAACTGATATGTTTTTGTTTAAAATCATGTGATTTTTAAATTTATCATTATAGAGCTGTTTTAGTTGTTTTGCTTTTTCTTTCTCTTATCTTTTATTGGACTAACAGATGGTTTCTTATCATCCTATTTTCCGATCTTTTGGTTTAGAAGATATAAACCATTAAAAATTTATTTTTGTAGTTACCCTACCATTATAGCAACCACTCCTTGCTTTCAAAGTATTATATTAACTAACAGTTTACCTTTCTCCCTGCAAATATATGACTTTTGAAAACTTTGATTTCATTTGCCTGTCTCCATAATGATTTATTATTGTTGTCTTATAACTTAAAAAATACACATACATGCAAACACAAATAATCATTATTATCTTGTTGTTTTATGAACTCAGTATTTATAATGTTCATTTAGGTTTATTCTTATTCCTGCCATTGTCTTCTTTCTTTCCTTCTAGCATCTCTGGCTTTCCATCTGGAATTATTTCTCTAATAACTGAAAATAATTTTCAGAATTTAAAAATTCCAGTTCTTTATTCCTCCATTGATGGACAATTAGGTTGTTTCTATATCTTGGCTATTGTGAATAATGCTGCAATAAACATGAGAGTGCATATATATTTTTAATATCCTATTTTCATTTCCTTTAGATATATACCCAGAAATTGGATTGCTGGATCAAATAGTGCTTCTATTTTTAATTTTTTGAGGACCCTCCATAGTATCTTCCATAGTGATTATACCAGGATATATTCTGAGATCCACTATTGTCACTTGTGCTTTTTTTTTCTTTTTAGCTTTTTTTTTGCCTTTTCTTTATAATTTAATCTTAACATTTTCTTCTAAATTTATCTTTCAGATTACTATCCTATCTTTCAGCTTTATCTAAACTTTTGTTAAGCCCATTTATTGAGTTCTTATTTTTAAGTTATGTTTTTTACCTCTATAATTTTCAGTTTGTTCTTTTTTCTTTTTGTAGTTGCAGGTTATCAATTTTCTGCCAACATTCTCAACATTACCTTTTAATTCCTAGAATACTTTAATTATAGTTACTTAAATTCTGTGTCTATTACCACTTCCTAGATTTCCTATAGATCTTTTATATGGTTTATTTTTTCTTTAAAAATATCAGTTATGTCTTAATATCTTCCATGCTTGGTTATTTTGATTATGTTGAACATTGCACATGATTATAAAAACATATCTAGAGTCTCTAAAAGGCTCTCTAATTCTGCAAAATATATTTACCTCTACTTCTGAAAGGCAGTTAGGGTAGAGATATCAGCAACATAGAGTCACCTTAATCCAATCAGATATTGAAGTGATTTGAATCTAGGCTTCAGTACCTGTCGGGGCTGGTTTATTTCCAGTTTTTACTTATTTATTTTTTTAGGATGCAACCGTTTGGAAATCAATCTGAAAGCCAGTGCATGTATCAGAGAACTTTCTTTGTACTCTGAATTTTGTTTTTCCAACTTGTACATCTATTGACATATCTACTCAACTTCTTAGTTTCTCACCCTGCAGGAAATTTGCCATTATCCTGATGGAAAAAGCAGTTTCAGATACTAGGTTTACCGATGGGCTTTCCTTATCTCCTTAGAACCCTGGTATCTCTCTAGTATCTTCAAACAGATATGAAAAAAATATATTGTTCCAGATGGTGCATTTGTTTCCAGTGAGAGAATTGGTCTGAAGCAATGTCATCTGCTATCGGTAAATGAACTGTGACTCATTGTTTTACATTTTATAGTTTACTCTTCCCTGTAAGTATTTCCAAGTGTGTCTTTTACTTTTTTTAAAACATAGTAAGTGTAGTTGCTTCACAAACTGTATCTGATAATTTCAATATCTGATGCATGTCTGTTTCTACTATCTGCTTTTTCTGTTGATTCTAGCTTATAGTGCCCTATTTCTTTCTATGCTTTGTTACTTTTGCCTGCATACTGCAACTGCACTTGAAAAAGTATATATTTTGAGGCCAGGATGAAGGCACCTTCCACCAGATTTACATGTGCTTCTCAGTAGTGCATATGGGTGAGACCAGTCAGAGGCATCCTTCACCTAACATAAGACTGGAAGTTCTCAGAAATGTCTAGAGAGCAGATCTGCTGGAAGGTTGGCCACGGGCAACATCTATTCAAAGAGCTTCTTCCAGCATTTCTTTTTGTCTCTGTCTTCCCTTTTGTACCTACAAAACAGTGTTTATAAATCAGTTTTACAGTAGGTGCAAAACCCTTTGGTCCCAAATTAATGTGAGGGAGAGTCTCTCCCTCTGACTCCCTACTTTGGGGAGGCCCTAGGTCTTGACTTGCTCCTATGTCTGGAATAAAGGGATTTAGCAAAATGGGCATAGAACCTCATGTGTACAGTTTATAGTCCTGTCTTTTGTTCTTCCCTATCCTTAGGGTTGTATGTGTACTTCTTTATTAACTTTCAAATAATTGTAAAAGGATTTTAAGATATTTTATCCAGCATTCTATCATTGGGAGATTTGGTCTAAATAAAATCATCATTATAGGAAATAGAAATTTCATATCTTTTTGTTTTTAAGTTATTGGGAAGAGAATATATAGCCTCATGATATATACTTCAGGAAATTTATTGAATTTTTATGTTGTGGTCATAATGCATGGTAAATATAGGTACATATTCATTTGAGACAAATGAGTGTTTTATTCTTTTTTGGGTACAGTGTTGCTTGTGTATATCATTTTTAATTATATGCCCATAAAGCCAAATCAATAAACGTTTATGTTTTTGCATGTACATGTAGCATTTAATATCCTCATTTTTTGAACATTATATATTTACTTCTTTGTTATGTGCTTTATGTATCCATTTCCAATATATGTATATTAACATATTTTACTGTGATGATGGATTTTTGAGTTATTTTAAAAGTTATTTTAACATTTTTAAATTTATATGTTCAGGTTGATAATGAAAAGAGAAAAAAGCTGACTAGTTATGAGGGGAAAGCCAGCATCAGCAGTGGGATAGCAAGTGGCTAGTGTATGTTGAAAAGTTTGGTGGGTTAGAAACACCAGGATGTTTGGATTTTTGTGTCAAGGTCAAGCAAAAATATAAGCAATAAACCAATGGTAGGTCTTGACATACATACTTTAACTTCATTTCTTTCATGTGCTTTTCTCAATTAAAAATTGTTAACAAATTGAGTTTTGTTAACTCTTGATAAAACCTTAAAATGTGTAATTGTCATTAAATTTTTTTTAAATAAATGTATGGGGAAATATATTGTTGTATGCAGATTTCCAATGGAAATCTGCAGATGCTCACATAAGAATCATTCTTCCTACTCTTTTGAATAAACATGTTGCAAGCCCAGTACATTTGCATACCCAAGAGAATCATTGTTTTAAAGATATGGGCTATGAGCACATGTGGTTGACTACCAGATTATGAGCATGAGACTTGAGACATATATTTTTTCAGGTGTACAGCTTGAGGAAATTATTGAATACTCAGCACAAATTCTATATCTTGGGGAAAATTTGGAGAACTGTCGGTGCTACTGTATTTTGAATAATCAGTCCCTCCAGCTCTCATTGTGACTGATGGAAAATTTATTTTCCCTTGAAAAGGGAAAACAAAATTGTAGCTATCTTACTGCATAGTTTGTTAAGCAATCTCCATTTTGTACTTGCATTTAACAGATGTTCTGAAATGGTTAAGCCCAAAAAGCCTGTTTCAACTCATGAGTAATTGATAACAAAATACATTCCCATCAGCTAGCTTAAAGTATATATATATATATATATATATATATATATATATATATATATATATAAAATATTAAATATATAAATAAAATATAAACTTGAGGACATATATAAATGTCTCACTGATAGCTGATACACACACACAAAAAAGAAGTATCAGTATAGGACAGTGTAATTCTTGTTTTATGGGTAAGAAGTTATAAAGCCACATGTTATATATGAATGTTTATCTTTTGTAGTTGATTACGGTGGAGATGACAGATGTTGAAAAATGTTTAGATATACATGAAGCCTAGCATCTCCCATAGATCTATTAGGCTCAAGTCCTTACCTTCTACCTTCAGAATCTAATTTTTATCAAATTGGCTTCAGGTCTTATTTTTCAGAGTAGCCTTCAAATAGCTAAATTTTTCAAAATATGTCCAGACTTATCCATACATCTTCTTAGAAAGCAGCTACTTCACATTGTCCTCATATAAGACAACCATACAGCTGGGTTTGCCCAGGCCAGGAGTAATTGTCGCTAGTGCCCCCTTATGCCCTCAAAAGGTACAGTTTTGTTTGATAAATTATATGGCTACACTAGATTTTAAAGGCTAGGATTCATAATAATCTGAAGGAAGAAAAATTGGTCTAATATTACATATTCATGAGCTGAACCCCCACCAATTATAGCATTCCATTTTTTTTAAAATCAAACATTTCCCCCTGCTCTTTGGTCTGAAGCATATCCTTTCGGTTTTATTTCGAAGTATATTGAGGGTTCTTTAGTTTGTCAATTTTGGAAAATACTACTGTCTTCTATAATTTAATTAATGAATTTAGTCCTTATCTCAGGATTTTTTTTTTTGAGGTAGAGGAAGGAAATCTCTCCATATTAATGGTTTATCCTGAAATGAGATCTGGAAATCAGGGACCTGTCTATCAGGTACATCAGAAAAGTGAGTCGTTTTCTATTATAGGAAATACATGAAGCAGTGAAAAGATTGTTGAGCAATTCAGGTAAAATTCAGATACTTTCTATTCCTGAAATGGAATCTTGGCTAGATGTAACTATTGTATGCTTGAAATTGAGTTCTGTCCACATCTTCAGGCAAATGATTTCCCACATATATGTGATTTGCCTTTACAGTTGTTGATATTATATCTGTTGTAGTTCATATTAAAACATCCCTTTATTCTCAAATTTCGTTATATATATTTAAATTGCAGTGTATAGGAAATATAATAATCATAACCCCCCAAACAAGCAGATATATTACAGAGAAACAGTAATAACATACATGCATGCCAGTGAATGTCAATGAAGTAGATACGTTTTTCTTAACACCTCGTAGATTTTTCCTCGATAAAATAAAAGCTACACGTTAAATTTTTTCTTAAGCCGCACATTTTGACCTTTCTTCCCATTCACGGTTTGTGTCTACTCTAAGATGGAAATCACTTCACTTCCAAGGTTCAACACTTTCAGGAACCATTTCAATTTTACATACGTTTAAAAATTTTAAGTATTTTAGAATTCTATCAATGTAAATTATTGTTCCCTTTCAAAATTTGTCTCAAGAGAGAGCAGATGATAGATTTTTACCCTCAACTGCACATGGAGATGTTTTTTCTTTCTTTTTGAGGGTACCTTCTCGATATTTTTTTTTCCCCCCACGGAAATTTGGAATTTTGTTCCTCTCATGTTTTATTGAAAAGGCTCTCTGCCATTATATCATGTCGTTTTCCGGTTTTATCCCTTTGTCTGAAGGCCCATTGCAGCGAGCCTGTTAAAGCCCTCCTAGACAGCGAGAGAGAAATGATAGCCACCAGAGTATCTCTCTTCGTCAAGGTTGAAAGGAAGCACCGTAGCTCTCTAAACCAAACGCCCGCGAACGGGGGGCAGGTGATTGCCATGACGATCCTAACGGTTGGAACTCGATTCTTATTAACGGTCTTGATTCCGTTGGAAGTCCCCTTCACAGCACGCGGAGACGGCGGGTCCCTTTTTAATTTCTAGGCAGGTTTTGGAGACCACGCGTGAGCCAAGACTCATCATCATCATCTCCTTTATTTTCCTTTTGTTGTCGTTGCAATAACAAAACGCACGGTCAAGGCGGTGTCTAAGTGGCATTGCATGCGATCGGCATGCAGCGATGGGCACGGAGGAAGACACGCTCCCTTCGACCCCCGGGGGCTCTTTCTGACAAAGGATTGGGGGGGGGGGGGCTCGCGTTTCAATGACAGCGGTTCCAATTACTGGGAGATGATGGGGCCAGGGGAGCTCCCTCGACGGGCTCATTTACCGACTGCAAATTACATGTCTCCTTTTTTTCTTCTCCTTCCCATATATCTTTTTTTTTCTTCTTCCCCCAACAAAGCCCCTGCGTGGCCTCTGGGACGGGGCCGCCGGAGGGCCCTGAGGTTGTGCTCCGTGGAGCGGGTGCAAGATGGTACCCGAGCCTGTTTGATGCTGCGCGTTTGAAGCTGGCGCGCGCGTTTGAAGCCCCGGCATTTGAAGCTGTCGGGCTTGAAGCTGGCGCGCGCGTTTGAAGCTGCGGCATTTGATGTTGCTGAGGACGTTTGTAAATTTGAGACAGACTTTAATATTGTTAGACGGTAGGGGAGTCCTTTTCAACCCCCTTTTCATTATTATTTTTTTTTTTTTGCTTGAACTTTTTTTTTAAAAAAAAAAGTTTTATTCAACTTTCTCCCCCCCCCCCCACACCCCCAACTATTTTAACTACTTATGTCAGCCGAGGAATGCTGTGATTCACAGCCGTTGATTGTAAGGAGGCTGTTATGTGTGTGTTTTTTTTAGTGCTGCTGGGACCATAGGGATTCTTGAGTGGCTTTGACTGGATACAACAATGTGGAGAATAAGCCCAACTGTGAAAAGTGCGACGGTGGCCACAGAACAAGAACAGAATCATTTTTTGGGGAAGAAAAAAAGAAAAAAGAAGAAAAAAAAGGCCATCTCCTTGTTGCTTTTAGAAGAAGGCCGAGTATGCCCGCCATTGACTTTGCAAGATGGAGGAGGGTAGAGGGTAGAACAAATGTGTGTGAGTAGACAGTAGTTGAGGATGCACAGGTGTAGGGATTAAATCTGCAGTTTTCCAGGGGGCAAAGCGTTTTCTGATTTCTTCCTCTTATTTTCCCTCTCATTTCCGTAAGAGCTAGAGAGAAAGATGGATGTCATTGAGACACAATTATCACCAACCCTTTGGACAATACTGCAAACATAGGATGGAGCTTTGAATGGAGAGCGTCTACTTTGAAAACCTTAAAGGGAATGAGTATTGCTGCTGTTGGTAAAGGAAAGAAAGCACATGGTCATCTTGCAGTCTGTAGGTTGTTGTTTGGGGAACATCTTGTTTTGGAGGAACCCTAGATGTGCAAATGCAAAACGCAGAGGAAAGTTTGGAAATAACCACCAGTTTTCAGACTAAAAATGTGCTGGATGAGAAGCACTTTGGTTTGGGTGAAAGTCACGTTGTCCTCAGTTCCTAGCCTGGAGCAACATTGTGCACTTGGGTGCAGAGTTGGTGAAACAAGACATGTTCTGCTGTTGTCTATGGCTGACCTCTGACAGATGGTTTCGGGTAGAAAGGTACTTCGATGGGCCTGCCATCAGCTCTTTCCTTTGGAAACAGGATGTTGCATTCTACTCGTGATTATGCTCTTGAAAATTAAGTAATTGTCTCTTGATATTGGCTATTTGTCAGGACTTGAAACTCTTTTGCGGACATGTCCACCACTACTTTTTAAAAAATATTAGGTAGAGCACAAATTCTATAAATACCTCAGACACATTTTGAGTGTACCTATCCAGGGTCGTGGTATTTGGTTCATTATTTCATTCATTTTAGCAAAGATCTACAGTTCCTCTAGTTCACAGAAAAAGCTGTACTATATTAAATCCATATCATTAAAATTGAATCAATGCCTTTTAACCTAGGCAGAACTGGGTTTTATTCTAATAAATAATTCTAAATGTGTGTATTGCCTATTCCACTAAGAAAAACATATGCCTTGCACACCTTTTGAATGATGCAGATATTTTCCATTTCTTCGTAGAGCAGATGATCATGGACTCTGTTTTCTTGCAAATAATCATTTTTAAGAATTTCCCTTTATTAGTTCAACTTTTTTATTTAGTGGGGATAGAAATAAATTTGCTAAGCATTTTCCCTTGATCGTATAGATGCATTCTTCTGCTACAACTTTGCCTTGCTAGCTCCTTCTGTTGTATTCTTTTGAAAGCATGTCTTTCCCATTCTGTCAACTAACCACTTATTTTGCATGTTAGCATTTTACCAAATTTGTGTTTCAAACTTACACGAGCAATATTGACACTATTCATTAAGAACTGAATTCTCGCAGACTATCAGACTAATGTACTAATAATCTATTATAACAGTCATTTTATAAGTCATAAAAGGCATTAAAAACTTGTCACTGGCGAAGGGGTTATTACCCCCTATCCTATACCCCAAGACAGAAAATCAAGAGAGGAGGCAAAATATATTCAAAAGATGTTTACTGAAAACAAAGTGGAGGTAAAGGAAGGGAGGGGGCTTGATGAATCAAGGAAGCACACAATAATGAATACTATAGCTTTCCGAACTGCTCTCAAGTAGGGGCTGGGTTCTTCATGCAGGCACAGAGTAGATTACTTTGCTTTCGACATTCCACCGTGAGTTAGTATTGATTTGCACAGGTGCAGAGTGGAACTCTTTTGAAATGGCTGAAGAGAAACTGTAATCTGGGAAGGGCTTAAAAAATAACTGAAGAGCCTCCCCCTCCATTTAAGAAAGGATAAGCCTGTCTCAGCATGAGAAATATACAAAATTAGTGGATCCGCATATTTAACTCATATACTGTTTTTAGCACTTTGTTAAAAAAAACAAAAACAAAAACAATTCTTCAAATTAAAGGAGAGAGTACATTACACACATACACATGGGCTCAAGGCACTCATGTCCTTGTATGTATGTATGTATATTTATGTATAAAATATTCCTGAGCATTTTATTTTTTCTCATCCTTCAATTTCTGCAATGCTCATGTGATCCATATTACACATTTTTTAAGCTTAGAGAAAATATTTTTTTTAAATTTCTGCTTGTCATCATAATATAGCCTGTACAGTTCAGTACATTTGATGACAACAGAATTGCTTGAGAACAACTGAACACATGCTTAAATGAGAACTACAGGCATTTATTATCTGTTAGTGTGAGCATATTCAAAGGAAAAAAATAAATGTTGAGAAGTGATATATTTTCAGTTTCAGTTAGAAACTTCTGGGAAAGTTTCTTCAATCAGGCTGCATGTTCCACATCACTATTGTTCCTTTCTAGTTTGTGCTAAAAGATTGCTTCTAATCTCCAGAATCTTTATTGTGATTATTTTCACATAGTTTTTTTTAAATTTTTTGTTCTTTTAATTTTATTTAATTAAAATGAATTTCAGATACTAACTTTTTAATGAATTTCCACACACTTGTGCTACGTTCAGTAAGCTCCACAAAATAATAGACTGTTAACCAAAATAATGATTTATTTTTC